>JAOTOM010003177.1:22500-139497 GCA_034440615.1 Ashinkailepas kermadecensis
TGGCTGCTCGCTCTCGGCTCACCATAGGGATGCCACCCTTGGCGTAGAGCGGCACGATCATATCAACGACGTGCTGAGCCGATGCGAAGCGTGTGGGAGCGGATGTGGCGCCAGGTCGCTTCTCTTTCGCTGCCTTTTCCAAGAAGTGCAGCATGCAGCGCAGCACCTGCAGGCTGTTGGGGAGGCGGATCTGGGGCAGTTCCGCGTCCCATGCTGTTACGAGGCCTCCAGGAAGTCCAAAGACGCGTGTTATTGAGCGCGTCACCTTAGGCCCGGGGGATGAGTCAGAAGCAGGAGCGCTCATGCTGATGTCCTGGAAGACACAATTGGGGCACAATGAACGCAGAGCAGATTTTTAGTGTATTACTTCACACACATTGTTTGGGATTATTATTCCCGCGGATGGAAATGACACGCTTGCGTACGGAGGGTGCATCAAATTATCAGGAAAAAAGAAAAATCATATGGATCTGCTCGGGCTTGCATTTGCCATTTTTTAAGTTTTCGGTGGTGCGGAGGCACATCTAATTGTATTTCAATCTCAAAAAGCGTGATATTTTGTTATTCGTACATCAGATGGAACAAAATAACGGGTCAAGTAATATGCTTATCGCAATTTTAATTTTTTGATGCTCCCTAATATATATATATATATGCATGTATGTATGTATGCGTGTACATATGTATGTATGTGTTGTGTCCTGAGCACAGCCCATCTAGCGGCCGAGTGAGGAACTCGGGGTTTCATGCCCAGCCGGCAGAGGGGTCATCCGGTGACCCCGGCCGGCCGGCGGGAGTCGGGTGGCGTGAGGAGTCGAGAGCGGACTGGTGTCAGAGCGCCGGATTGTGCTTTGCGTTCGTACAATACTAAGTGCCTTGCCCGCCGCTGGTGCGTGTTTGTGACCCATCGGAAGAGGAAGACAGGAGGGGATAGAACAGTATGTATATATGTATGTATGTATATATATATGTATGTATGTATATCCAAGCGTCTACCGGATAACTTCTCCATCTCCTCCGCTGAAGTAATGGCTATCCTGGCCGCTATCACCATTCTCACGAGGCGCAATGCTAGAAACGTAGTAATTTGCTCAGACTCCAAATCTGTCCTCCAGTCAATTAGCAACACCCACGACTGTCCACATCACTTCATTGATAGAATCCAACAACTCGTGACCCATAACGCAAACATGAATTTTTCCTTCCTCTGGATCACGCCAACATTGCAGGTAACGAAGAAGCAGACGGGCTCGCAAACCAAGCCTTAACACTGAACACTTACCCTAGCGTGGAATATTCGGTAGACGATTGCAAAGCACTCCTACATCACATTGGCCAACATCAACAGAACACATGGACACAACACAACTCAACACAACACAAATCCAACCACACCCACGCAATCAAACCAACAATAGGCACATGGTACACATCAAATCGATCTCACCGAGAAAAAGAGGTCATCCTCACCAGACTTAGAACTGGTTGCACACAACTAACAGCCTCAATTAGAGGGTGACCAATATACAACACCGCACTGCGGCACTTGCAACACCACGTTAGGCATAGGTCACATCCCGCTAGACTGTAGTAGTTTAAGCTCTCAGAGACAACCAATTGAGGCATTCTACCAAAGAGAGGGCATCACCCTATCGCTACCACCGCTTCTCGGTGTCAAGCACCCAGAACTCCCTCAATTGCTATCTGAATATCTGTATGCCACAAAACTAGCAGGAGAACTGTAGGCACCACACCACCAACACTCACATGAAATCACAATGCATGACCTCGAAACATTCGTAAGAAGCACGTAAATAGCCATCCCCGCATCGCGTCGGACGTACATGAGCCGATTTGCTTCTCAATTAGAAATAAATGGCCACCTAGCGGTGCCGTCGGAAGTAGATGAGCCGACTTGCTTTAGGAAAACACCAACCAAAAATAAAACTAAAAATTACCAAACGTCATACGACTACCCAGAGCAGCCATCGGAAGTAGATGAGCCGATTTGCCTTGCAACTCATAAAGTAAACGGATACCCAGAGGTAAAGCGGACGTAGAAGAGCCGAATTACAAAACACCGTACTAATCCAACTGACAACCCAGCATGGCATGCTTAGACTAACCCGCTACTAACAACTAACATGCGACGACCGGCGTGATAGGCAGTATGGACAATTACCTCCTTGTTCGCACGGTAAAGATCCCTCGGTGCTCTTCGATAAGAGTAGGCTAAAACCGGCACCCTGGCAACATCAGCTTGTCGCCACTCTCAAAACACCCCCAGCCCCACCCAAACTACGAATTATTTTGTGGAGGAGTAAAGTAAAACTAAACCATTTAGACATCAGGGAGATGTCCCAAACCCAGTCTCCCGCCTTCAGCACCTAAAATATCACGCAAACTATAACGTAAAATTCCTTAACGTAAATGTCCACTTGCCTGCACCTTGATGGCAAACGCTCGCTTTATAGACCGACATGTAACGTACTCGCTTTAAAGGCGGCGCAAATGACCTTGATGGTCCGGCACGCCTAACCCCCCCTACATATGTATGTATGCATGTATTTATGTATATATGTATATATATATATATATATATTATATATATATATATATATATATATATATATATACATATACGCATATATACATAAATGCATGCATACATGGATACATACATATATACATACATACATACACACACACACACATATATATATATATATATATATATATATATATATATATATATATATATATATATATATATATATATATATCCATACGTCTGCTACATTGGTCGTACAACCACGACACTCGTGATTCCAGGTCGTCACTCCACGACACGTATGATTGGATCCACGAAGATCTAGGACAAGAGTATATAATCTCCACGCGAGCTATGAATGTGAATGACCAATCCTCTAGTTGTTCCAGTAGCACGTTATGTCAGTAGCAGCCAATGAATCGTGCATCATCTTCTCTGTTCCATTGATGCGAAGGATTTTTGTGTGGCAAATTGGCACTCCTGACCGACTGGTACTCCAACTTGACACATTGTGATTTCAACATTGCAGGCACTAAACAGCAGCTTGATCCTGCTGATGGTAGCCTTATATCTAGTCTGTTTAGCCTTTTGATGTAATAAGATTATTTGTTTCCAAAGTAATAAATGTATTGTCCGACTTCCGACATGGTTTGATAAGCCAACCTTGCATTATATCTGCATTATGGTCAGGTCTGATGCTGAGGAATGGAACATATGAAGGAGTGCAGCATACCATAAGCCACCAGATTAGGATGAGGAAACTGACAGCATTGCTCCAGGTTTGGAAGAATAAGTATTCTCTCGGAGTTGCAAAAATTAAAAACAGTTCTAATGACTCCACGACGTGAAGACAGGGCCTCCAGTTTTTACATGCGAGGCCATCGACTTCCCGAAGGAATAGCGCCGATGATTTGGGCTTATGGGCGCTCAAACTGCTTGGGTCATATGGCGCCATATCGGATGCATATCCTGTTCACCACGGAAGCGCTCCAGCGCCCGCTTCCATGTGCTGGAGCCACGCTTCGTCCTTCGTTACGTTGGTCAGCAAACCTCGCTTCTGAGCAGCGAGGTACTGGTGGCAGATGGCTGCCTGCAGCTCGCGGCTGAACTCGAGCCACGAGAACTGACGACCCCACTCCAGCTGGAAGTGGCGTCGGTGCCGCGGTGTGCGCAAGCAGGCAAGGTAGGGACAGCGGTTTCCACACCCTCGGCCGGTGGAGGCCCTGCGCTGGCAGACGTATGATTGGATCCACGATGATCTGGGACAAGAACAAGTCCGCTGATTCCTCCATTCCACAAACTTCTGGTGCTCCACGGCGCTCACCAGTTTCATGGTGGTGAACAGAATGCCGTGACCCTATACGCGCACGTAAGAGAGCATTTAAAACATTTAACAGAAATTTCGACAGGGCGAATTTAATTGCATTTCAAAAGGCACGAGCCTTAGCACGCCGAATTATACGGGAAGCCAAGCGAAGGTGATGGAGGGAATATGTATCTAGTATTAACCGATTTACCCCAACGACCCAAGTATGGTGCCGTATTAAACGCATTGATGGCCAGTATAATGCGGTCCGCCTTCCCGTACTACATGTGGCTGGAGTGGACGTGACCCGCCCAGCTCAGGTTGCTGAGGAAATAGCCCCGGCTCTATCAGCCCACAGTGGAGATAGGAATTATCACCCAGAATTTCTCCGCAAAAAGACGAAATCAGAAGCTAAGCCAATTGATTTTTCCACGCCTGATGATTTGTGCTATAACGAACCATTTAGTGTTCATGAGCTGCGTTCCGCGATCGGATGCCTAAAGAGCGTGGCAGAAGGAGCTGATGGGGTTCACAATGACATGTTAAAACACCTACCTTTGCGAGTACTTGATGCACTTTTGGTGTCGTTGAATAGAGTATGGGAGGAGGGCTACTTTCCTGATTCTTGGCGTGAAGCCATAGTGGTCCCGGTTCTGAAACCGGGAAAGAGTGGTCTTGACCCATTGCACTACCGGCCGATTTCCCTGACATCGTGTCTCTGCAAACTCCTGGAGAAAATGGTCAACGTGCGACTCACCTGGTTTCTGTAAACGCAGGATTTTTTTCTAACCCACAGTGTGATGTTAGGAAGCATCGTTGCGCAACGGATCATCTTTTAGCACTTGACACCGCCATTCGAGTCGCTTTTAAACGCCGACAACATGTGGGGGAACCATCTTTTTCGACATATGAGGAGCCTATGATGCAACCTGGCGACATGGAATCTTGCTAAAGGCTAGGAAGTGTGGAATCCGTGAGAACTTGGGAGTTTTTCTCCAGGAATTTCTCAAGGATCGTTTCTTTCGCGTCCGGGTAGGACACGAGCTTTCCCATCGTTTCCGCCAAATCAATGGAATTCCACAGGGTCGTGTGCTGAGTGTTGCCTTATTTGCATTGTTCATAAATGATATTGGGGATTCACTACCGCGTGGCATAGGACGATCGTTGTTCGTGGACGACTTTGCTATATGGTTTTCTGGCGCGAATACATCATCGCTAACACGGCAGTTACAGCTTGCGGTGAACCACCTCCAAAGATGTGGTATTGCAAATGGACTCCGCTTCTCCACAAACAAAACGGTTGCAATGCACTTCTGTCGTAGACGGTGCTCCCAAGAACTCAACACGAAGCTGTATGACTTGTCTATTCCTGTTCACCGAACTGCAAAATTGCTCGGGGTGCAGTTTGACAGTCGTTTGACGTACAAACAACATCTTAGAACACTGAGAGAAAAATGTTTTAAATCACTAAGCTTATTGAAGTGCATATCACGAACCTCGTATGGCGCGGATCGTAAAACACTGACGATGCTGTACCGGTCGTTGATTCGATCCAAGCTGGATTATGCATTCTATGTGTATGACAGTGCCTGCACTACCAATAAGCGTGTCCTTGACACTGTACACCATGCTGCATTACGCATCATTGCCGGAGCTTTCCGAACCTCACCAATCGTTAGCTTGCTGGCAGAAGCCAACGAACCACCTCTGGCACGAAGACGGGAAATGCTTGGCATGCGGTACGCCTGCAGATTGCGTCAGTTTCCCACCCACCCCACGTACCCAGCGGTGTTTTCGCGACAGATGTTGACACTGTTCCGCAGTATGCAACGTGGGACGGCCTTACCTTTCTGTGTACGTATCCGTAAGCTCCTTCAGGAGAGCAGAACGAGAGTATCTAGAGTGGCGTGAATGGAGCAGCCATCGATACCCTCGTGGAATCTGGTGTCTCCTGCAGTTGATCTGACACTTGCAGCGACGCCAAAGGGCAATGTGTCACCCGAGCTGCTTCGGATGAAAACTTTGGAGCATCTGGAAACGTTTGAAGGATGCACACGCATTTTCACAGATGGGTCGAAGGGTGACCATGGAGTAGGATCTGCGTTTGTGTGCGGTTCCTCTGTCAGATGTTTTGCTTTACCTAGATATGCCTCGGTGTACAGTTCAGAGCTCGTTGCAATCATCAAAGCGCTTTCCTACGTCGAGATCTCGCGAGATGTTGATTATGTCATCTTATCTGATTCCCTCAGTAGCCTTTTGGCACTGACTGGATTCTACCCATCTGACCCATTACTCCTTGATTTTCTTACTCGTCTGATTGCTATACATCAGGATGGGAAGACTGTTCACTTGTGCTGGATCCCAAGCCATGTGGGTGTATTGGGAAATGAACGCGCCGATTCTGCAGCGAAATGGGCTGCCCGGAGACCACAAACACGTGTTTTTCCACTGCCAGCCAGAGACCATCTTCCCGGAATATATTCGTTTATGAACACCAAGTGGCAGAGTAGTTGGAGCGCGCAGACCAAAAATAAGCTTCACGCGATAAAACCACACCTTGGAGACTGGCCATCGTGCTACCGCAGATCCAGAAGTGACGAGGTGACGCTGTGCAGACTACGCCTCGGCCACACACATGCTACACACCAATACCTTATCTGCGGCGGCGAGAGACCCCAGTGTCCCCGCTGTTTAGGAAGCCTGACCGTACGCCATGTACTTTTCTCGTGCGATCAGTTCTCAACAGAACGAAGGTTGTTCTATGGAAATAATACACGGCTCAACACATATAGTGATGTCCTGGCTGATGACTCAGAGATAGTTCATTCTGGGAACATATTCCGCTTTCTGAAAGCGATCGGTTTTCGGGCCATCTACTCACCCCGGTAGCACCTGTCCGCATAACTAACTGAAGCGCTGAACTAAAAGTTATGGGCGCTAAATGATCACGCTTTGGTCGAAGCGCCCTTAAACTCAAATAACTAACTAGGACAAGAAGTATATAATATCCACGCGAGCTATGCATGTGAATGACCAATCCTCTAGTTGTTCCAGTAGCACGTGATGTCAGTAGCAGCCAATGGATTGTGCATTATCTTCTCTGTTCCATTGATGCCAAGGAAACGCCAGTTATTTTTGTGTGGCACATTGGCACTCCTGACCGACTGGTACTCCAGCTTGACATATTGTGATTTCAACATTGCAGGCACTAAACGCAACTTGATCCTGCTGATGGTAGCCTTTTTATCTAGCTGTAATAAGATTATATCTTCTTCTTTTTTTGTTATTTGACTATAAAATTGTTGTCTAACAATAAAAACAATATTGTTTCTGTTGTTATTTGTTAAGTAATAAGTGCATTGTCCGTCTTTCAACATGGTTTAATAAGCCAACCTTGCATTATATCTACATTATGGTTAGTTTTGATGCTTAGGAATGGAAAATAATTAGAGAGTGCGGCATACCATAAGCCACTCTGGAAACTGACAGCATTTCTCCTGGTGTTGGAGAATAAGTATTATCTGGGCGTATAAAAATTAAGGATAGTTCTAATGACTTTTTACTTGAACCATGGTCACCAACTGGATTAAAAATACAATATTATTATGAAATGGCATTGAAACAACCTGACCACGTTTTGTGTCATACAATGCATTTCATTATCTCCACTTGGAGACGACTCTGAGTGCCTAGGGATCGTGTGCCGCTTCGTTGCAAAAGCAGGTTTTCAATAATATACCCGGGACAGTGAAGATACCGTGCTAAACCGTACCACCAATGCATATATCTGAGTAGATAGGGCATGCTGTTATGGGCGCTAAATGACCTACCCTGGTCGATGCGCCCCTAAACCCTAATCATCATCATCATTATCTCCACTATTGCACTCTCCTTTCAAACCACAGGCAACAAGAAGTTAAAATGTTAGCACAACATTTTACTCATAAATGATCCATTATGTATGACATCCCACTTCTCATGCGATTAAGAATGGTGAGCTAGGCAGCTTGCAAGTGTCAACAACGCATTTATTTATCACCCACTTCAAACATGACTCAAGAAAGCACTGTCAGATATCTTAAACTTGAAAAAGAATGGGCCACAACTCACCCCAATTGTGAGTTGTGGCCTGACAGTTGAGTCAGAAAAGCTTTGAGCACATCCCATCCCTGTGACCTCACTCACTGGGCAGGTATTTGGTCAAGCACCCAGAAGTCCTACCGGTAACATGATAGCCTCACTTTTTCTCAAGTGAACTTTCAACATCCTTTTGCAAAGTCAGGTACCTTTGTATATTGTTTATATTAATCTGAATTGCATTCGTGTTACATTCTAGCAAACAAGTAATCCAGGTTGGCTCTGTGCATGAAATCTGGAAGAAAGCTGGCAATCGAGATGTTTTTCTAGTCCGCAAGATAAATAAGCTGCAAAAAGTCGGTTCATGCATGAAGTAGGAGTATTCATGGTAATGGGCGCTGTATGACTAACGCAGCCGATGCGCCCCTAAACCCAAATAACCAACCAACCAATTCATTATATAAAAAGCACAAAGTTAACGAGAAACCAGGTAGGCATCACGCTTTCTGAAACCATAGGTGTAGGCTATCAAATGTTGCTGATGGTGCAGGTCACCAAAAGTGTGACCACTGATTGCTAAAGGTTGAAGCACCTGGGATGAGAATAAGCTAGCTAAGGTTAGGTTTTGTCTTTTAATTATCATTCAGTACCACCTTTGCATTGGGTTATCGGCAGTGTGATACCAACATGATGATGCGCCCCTATCCGCACGTTGGTCCAGACGAGGGAGACAACAGACGCATTTTTACTACCATCCGAGTCGGGCACGTCGCTGCATTGAGAATGCATTTGGCAGTATGGCGCAGCAGTGACGAGAGTACCGCAGTCCTCTCAGCTGTGCGCCGGAACGTGTCCCAACCATAGTGGATGAAACCTGCGTCCTGCACAATCTGCTGCCACATGCGAGATGTACTGCTACCTTCTGATCGGTGGTGACAGTCCGCTGTGTCCAGGGTTCCACGATGAACAGTCAGTGCGGCATATATTGATTTCGTGCCGACTTACCCTTGAGCGAAGACGTCACTTTGGACATGCTTCTATCTCCCTTAGAGAGGCATAAAGCGACTAGTTTTCCATTGTTCAATTGGGACAGCTCCTCCTCTTCCTATCAAAAATCAAGTTTTCTGTGATTTGCGCTCCCCGTTAACTCGCTTTTACTGTTTGACTGACGATGTTGCTTGTATTTCACTGTTTGACTGACGACGTTGCTTGCATTTCACTGTTTGACTGACGATGTTGCTTGTATTTCACTGTTTGACTGACGATGTTGCTTTCTTTCGCTGTTTCACTGACGATGTTATGGGCGCAGCATGACTGACGCAGTCGATGCGCCCATAACATCCAACGACCAACCAACCAATCTGCTGTGGCGTGGGCGTGGCCAGGCTCACGGTCGGTCGGCAAGCGTGGCGCCCCCTGTTCTCACACGGAGATCGCTGGAGGTCTGGGCGACGTCACACACGCCGGCACCAACACGCTCTCAAGGGAGGCTGCTCGAGGGCGCCAGGTGCTGAAAGGTCACGTGACTGGTGTCGGCAGTAGGCGATGTCGGCGTGCTGCTGCAGGACTGGAGTAGCTGAATTCACCTGTCTCCCCACGCTGTTTGTAAATATGTGTTTACTGTGGCATCTCCGCACTGTTTGACGGCGCCGTTCTCAGCGTGCGTGACCAGGCCGAGCGGGCGCAGATTGTGTCCCGCGCGGTGCCGAGATGCCGTGACTCGCGACGAGAGGCCCGTGGGGATCGGGCGACGCAAACAGCATCATCGATCGTGCGGAATTGCGACAATGATTTGGTCGTGTCCGAAGAATGCCGCGCCCGACGGGAGTATTGTGCTCATGTTTTTTGTCTTCCGATTGTGAGAATCGGCCACCGTTGCGCTTCTTCGCTGGTGATTTTCAATCAATTTGCGCAGTTTCTTTTCGTAGCGTTTGTAAAACATGGCATATGTGTCAAAATTGATATGTGTTGGTGCTTGTGTGTGTTTCGCTGGGAAGATCCTAACCATCCTAACCAAGCGTTAGGACTCATCCTAACCAAGCGTGGGCTCAAGGGGTCTCAAGTTCGGTCGTGTATGGACGTCATTTGATTGCAAATCTGATAAGTCTGCAGACAACAGCTATCCGCACACACGAAAACGCCTACATCACTGTTCGCTGTATATTAATGTACGGTCTGTACAGCTCTTCACTGCCGCTCCTCGTTCAGCATGGCGACCAACTTTATGTCAACGACACGTCTGCGGCGCTTGGACATCGCGTGCAGTTTGTGCTCGGCGTAGTTTGCCATTGAGCGGGCGGAGTCTTGCTTGACAGTTTTAAGCTGACTATTGTGTTGAGGATATCACTCTCGAGTGAGTGCCACGTCCGCTCGCTTACGCTCAGAACATGGCTGATGCTCGACGGCCGGAACTGGTGCTGGCGAGGCGTTCACAACCGGGAGTGACGCCGTGGAATCGCTCCCCGCAGTTACATCCATGATGTCTATTGCCAGGTCCTCCGGGTGCAGGATGCACGATGTATCGCACTCCTGCAGGCTGGTTGAGGTCCTGAGAAAGGTGTCGATGGGTCTATGTCGGGTAGATCCAGAATGTCTGCAAAAGAACTCAGATGGTAAGGGAAGCTTCACAGTTCAATTTTATCGCGACAACATCTCGACAAGGAATGGAGAGAAGTCGGTAATCCCGGTGGTTTTTCTTGGCCGGGTGAGAATTGACGTTGACCCAGTGTGTGCTCTTGCAACCAATGAAAGACCGCACCCAGAAACGCGCGGCCCTTTGGCATGATTCGTGCTTTTTTATTTGCAACTCATCTTGCAGCATCTTGCAGCATCTCATGTCCCATCATGGTCTGGAGGCATTACATCAGTTTTTTGGGACACGGTTCGTGGGTTGACGCTTCGCCTTTTCTGAGTGTTTATGTTCCTGTAGCTGTAGGTGCAGCCGTAGGGGTAGTTTGTGCCTGCCTCACTGCAGTTAGTGTTTTCAGATGGTTGGGATATCATGTTTTGATGGCCGCAAAATCAACAATAGATGAATGAATAGGCAAAGAATCATGTATGTATAAACGAAGGAATGAAAATCTACTATCCCGTCCATGGCATTACTTCTCTGAATGTCTATTGCTTTAAAGGCCATGTGAACGTCCATTGTCCTTGTCAATGACTGGTGAATTGGTTACCTGGTTTGTTGCATAAAGCACACATATAGTGATTTGGTATGTAGCATTTCCTCAGCATCGAGTGGTGGGAATTCGAAGCGGGATTATGCTTTCTCCGGTTATAATACTGTTTTCTAATTTTTAAAACCTAACAATTCTCCTCGGGTTTTGACATCCGTAGATTCAAGTATTACACTTGAAGATGTGTCTCCATGTGCGAAACCAATCCCGCTTGATAGAAAGGATGTATTCACTGCATCTTAGGTTCTGTGCCGTTGTTGCCACATAGCGTAATCAGTGGACGCTGTGTGCGTTGTGTGCTTCGCCAAGAATTCGACCGTTGGAAGGTGAATTTAACTTGCTACTAATAACTGTAAGATGCCGTTTGTTGTATAACGGCATATATTCATATACATACTGATGATTATAATGTCTCAACGTTTCAGCTTAATGCCTTCATCAGGATGACAAGTAGGATATTAAAAAAGCAAACGAAACAACATTCTAAATTTACAGATTGACACGTGACAACGTCTACTACCTACTACACACTGGCGAAAGGTATTCAATCGAAATATCCTAAAGCACATGTGCACAAATATCAAAATATCGATCGGTCGTGGGTAGTCACAATCCGTATCTCATCATCGGATCGCATTCGACAAGGAAGATGTATATATCGCATCGGTGCAACATTCATATAGGGCGTTACGAGCTTTTATGACCGAGATGTGTGCGTGCAAATGTACTGTTTCGGGGGGGGGGGGTGCATGTGTGTGTGTATGTACATTTGTGTTAGTGTGCGTGTGGGTATGTGCATTTCTGTTAGTGTGAGGTCTACGTGTGTGTGTGTGTGTGTATTCGTGTAGTGTATCTTAAGTGTGTGGCCATATCCCGCTCCGGTCACCTTTGTCACGTCATGTCATTTGTCACATTTCCCTTAATTTTGCATGCTACTGCGTGGGCTAGTTTTATGAATCCCGGAGATGTGTTGATGCACTCTTCGGAACTATATCGGCCACCTCCATTGTTTTCCTCGTATGCTTATTTTCTATCCTAACTAGTTCATGTTTCTCGTTCCAATCTGGGAGGTGGCCTGCCCTATCTGCATGGATATGGGCGCCAAATGACCCTGTAGTCGGCGCGCCCTTAAACCCAAATAATCAATATCTGCATGGATGACTATGGCATTGGATAGCCTATGGTTACGAAGTCTCCTCTGTGCTCCCCCATCCGTTCCTTAATGGAGCGGCCTGTCTCACCAATATATGCTTTTGCGCACCCTCCACACGGAATCTTGTAGGTATATAGCCAACTTGCTGTCACTGCCGGATTTTGGATGCTGAGTGCGAAGGATGACCCTTATCCTCTGCCCAGTGGACTCTACTATTCTTACCATGCCGCCCATATAACGGGAAATGTTTACGGTATTGTGCTGTATGGGAGCTATAATGGGCTATATATGGGTTTTGTTTGTCCATTGTCCGGAAAGGAAAAGTACTCGCTTACAATGCAAAGCCCAGGTATTTTATTCCCCGGATCTATCTTAAGAACAGATTAAGAAAAACCGGCTACGCCACGCTCACGCACTTAACACACAAAGCGAGGCCAAACGCCGTACTATCAAGCGTCGATAGGACGCCACTTCCACTCATGCCAGTGCAGCGTCTGTTGTTGGTGACGTCAATGAATATCCTCCATACGTGGTTCGACGGGTACGTTCCTGCAAAGCTTTCTGGTCGAGCTAGTTTTCCGTGTGACAGTTGGAGACGAGCTGTTGAACAGAGTCAGAAACACACGGCATTTCCCAAGGCAGTGTTCCAAGTGTTGAGCTGTTCTCCATCATGATAAGCGACATAGGCACTGTGCTTCCGCTGGAGATATGACATTCGATTTTCGTTGATGACTTCGCTATGTGGTGTGGGACAGCCAGTGTGTAGCCTATTTAACGGCGTTCCAGTTAGCAGAAAGCCGACTTTAACGGTGGAACACAACATGTGGTTTTATATTTTCAACGGCGAATACTAATGCATTGCATTTATGTTGCCGATGCTGTCGTGTAATGGGCCTTCCGTTGTATGAACCCGTGTATATGCCGCAACGGCCGGTGGTGGAGTTTCCTCGTGTTCACTTTCACAGTCGGCTGAGCTACCAGGACACTTAGCATGATTTCCGATTAACTGTTTCAAGGCTCTGGTCGACTTGAGTGTTTCTCGCACGAGCTACGGTGCAAACAGGCTCATTGGTCATTGGTGCAAACAGCTCATTGTTACTGTTGTCCCGGTCCCTTGTTCGTTCGAAGCTTGATTTCACTCGGTTCGTCCATGATGATGATGCCGTTGCCACCAACAAGCGCAGACTTTACTCAGTACATCTTACTGCTCTTCGTATTTGTACTCATGCATTTCGTACATCGCCGATTCCAAGTCTCCTCGCGGAGACTAAGGAGCCGCAGCTCTCTTTGCGCAGAGTGGGATTGTGACTGCCCTATGTGTATATGATGCGACAATTTCCGGCCAATCCGGTGTTTGCTTAACTTCTCTTGTTTGCTGGCACTGTTTTCTGGAGGTCGCCTGCGCATTGTTCCCCTTCCTGTATCCGTGTGCGCGATCATCTGAGCGATCGTGGTGTTCTATTGCAGCAGTTCGGCAAATCGAGCGCATGCAGATGTCTCAGTGGTAGAGTGCAAAAGAGCACCCCCGTCTCCTTGAATGTGGCGAGGAAGATGTCGCTGGTCATCGGTCAGGTTACCCGGACTGGAGATCCACCGCTCCCGGCTTGGAACATCTGGCTGACCAGCTCACCATACCCAGTGCCGAGTCCACTCTGGCACGCTTGTGCGCAACTTACCCCGCCACATACTACAGACCATGCTCACTTGGTGAGCAAGCACCCACCGCCACCTGCTCCGCCTCGGTGGGCACGCTGCTTCTCGGGATGCCTTATCATGTGTCAGCAGCAGCACGATCTGGTAGGTCTATGGCCAACTCAGCAGCCGCTTCAGCCGCCATGCCACTACTCACGCAGTCTAACGCTGCCGAGCCGCTGCACACTATTGCACACGCCTCGTGCAGGGGGTTCTTTGGCACCGTAGTGTTCCGGCGCACCGGTGTTGTCTTGCAGGCAGCTGCAGATGCTCCTATCAGCAGCAGCGGCATCCGGTACAAAGCCTTAGTGGGCGCCTTCTATCTTCTATATATATATATATATATATATATATATATATATATATATATATATATATATATATATATATATATATATATATATATATATATATATATATATATATATATATATATATATATATATATATATATATATATATATATATATATATATATATATATATATATATATATATATATATATATATATAAAACGTGGTGTCCTACGACGAAGTCACTGTGGAAAATCGTTTAAGTATTGCTACCGCTGTCCAGTATTCATCATTTTCAATTATTTCCCAATTTGTCCTTCCCAAGTGCAAGGAGAAGTGGCTAAAATCCTGAGATTAAAGGCTTCGGGTACATGTTAGGTTTGGCGGTTTTGTCATTGTCAAATGGTCAGCCGGATTCGTCAGCGACCTGGACCAACTAAGCGCTGACGACAGGTTTCCACCGCCGCCCTCTTCGTAAATGGCGCCCCCTGAAACTCGCCAATAGAGAAAGAGTAAGGGATAAATGAGCGAATTATATATAATATTATACCAATATTATACCATGGCATTTGTTTGCAATTGAAAGCCACAATTGTGCGGAAAATGGATCATAAACACTGAATTTGCAGCCGCAACCAACGCAACTACATTCGGAACTGATCTTCATACATAAATAGCAAATATTGGCGTGCTTACATACATCGCACGTGCTGCTGAGTCCTTTTCATATTTATTGTAATGGAAAACCAGCCGAACCCCCACAGTTAAAACTATGTGAAAACCTCACAAAACTCAGGGTTTTGTGCAAGAAATTGGTTTCAAGAGCAAGTGACATAACCCAGCCAGCAAGTGACAGAATTGTTCACAACCTTGCAAGAATGGGCTTGCTTGTGTGGGAAGCACTCGATCAAGCGCAGACATTTATCAGGCTAGTATTAGTGTTATCCAATGTTGACTTTCACCCTTGAAAATGTCCAGGCATTACCAATTTTGTTTTGCACCAACATTAAGCACTCAGAAAGGACCATCCGGAACAGTTCTTTCAATTGTCAATGTTGTCTTGGTTAGCTCCTGGAAGATTTCAACAAATTCCGGAGCGCTTTCCCTGGTTGCTGGGCAGTGAAATCCCACCGGGACGCCACTCATCAGATTCTGAAATCAGGACATTACGTGAGGACAATATTTGCACAAATTGTGCTAGATGACACTGTACTTGACAAATCAATGCTAAATATACAAATGATTTGACAGGTAAATCAAGGTTTTGAGGTGTAGTTTTAGGGAGCAAAATATGTGTGTGCATTCCAATAAGTAGTATATACCATGGTCACACCAATCACAATTGGCTTCCAAATCGTAGCTCTTATTCGTGTAATAACCAACAGAGATGGTTTCCAAAATAATGTGCACAGTTTATCAAATCGTATATTAACCATCCAGCTGGATAACTGATTTTCTTCCACTAAATGTTAATTCTCTGTCCTTGTCTCAGTCTCTATTTGTCTCCCTAGCCACCGGGAGGGTCCGAAATTCCCACTTTTTTTGCCCGATGGACGATCTCAGCAATTACGAAGTTGTTGTCGATGAAAGTTGCAGTAATTTATGTTTTTTTTAATTAATGTCGTGGTTTTGACCTACAACCGTAATGAATATTTTCCTTTAAATGCCTTTAAATCGCCCCCAAATGGCGTAGTGGCGCTGTAATCGCAACAATAGAAAATGCCCGATGGACGATCTCAGTAACTGATGTACCGATCTTCGTGAAAATGGCTCTAAAATAAACTTCGACATTGATTTGGGACCATTTCAGTCATTTCCATGCAATATTAATGGGTAGAAAGCCACGAAATGGGGGATTGAAATTCCAGATTTTCCCGATGGACGATCTACGAAAGTAACTTACAGAATTGCGCCAAACACACACTGATCCATGTCTTTTCACCGTATTAGATGAGTTGAGGTAGTTAAGAGAACAATTAACATATGAAATAGGAAATAGACTCTTAACACGGAAGTTAGTACAACCGTTAACCAAACTTTCAGTCATCCTGCAAATATATCACCCATCTCTAATTGAATTGTGATGTAACCCCGCCACCTTGAGACTGCCCTGGCTTCCCTGGACTTGGGTAGGCTGTTTGCGTGCGGTGAATTGGCGTCAAAATTATAGGGATTGGAGGTTCGAAGTCAATGGGGCATGACCAAACTACGCCCGCTCAGTTCCCGCTAGGTGGCAGTGTCACCGTAGCGGTTATAGAACGCGCGGCATTCATTGCGCATACTGCACGCCAAATAGCGTTCATCGTGTATTTCCCTTGTGTTTCGGGCGTTTGGTGGGTCGGTGTCAAGTGTTTTTTGGAGGGCTTTAGTCATTATTTGCTACGTTTTGCGTTGCAGTTATTGCTTCTGAATACTGATATGGAGAAATACGGAGGTCTTCAAACTGGGCAGCTGAAGGATCGGCTTCGGCAGAGGGGAGCTAGAGTTTCTGGGAGGAAAAGAGATCTTATCGAGCGTCTGGAGGCCTACGACAGGAATGACAACTTCGGTCAAGAACCCATCCTCTGTGTGAACGAAGAGGAGCATTTTTTTTTATTCCGAAGGACATTAAAATGGTGACAATCAGCTCAAAACATCATAGTCAGATGCCCAGGTTGGATTATGGTTCCATTCAGGACTACGTCTGTGATAACGATGTGGTCATGCCTAAATGTGCATTTCCGATTTTCAAAGCGAAGTTTGTTCAGACTGTGCTGTTCGGAATGAGTGATGAGTTCTTCTACTTCAAAGCAACAGTTAAGGCGGAAATGAGGAAGCACGTTGCTTACCATGTGTCTGTTGCTATTGACATGTCTGCATCTGTGCAGCATGGCTTCTGTGAGTGCACTGCTGGGAGCGGCATGCACGCACAATGCAAACATGTTGCTGTGCTCCTGTTTATGCTGGAAAATTTTGTCCGAACGGGTGAGGTTCTGCTGGAGAAGACATGTACGGAAAAAGAAAAAGAGTGGAATAAGCCAGTCAAAAGGAAGCTTGTGCATTCACCAATGAAATGTCGGAAGGTGTCGTACAAGGTGAGCAAATATGCAGGGGATGGTACTGATAGTACTAAAGTAAGTAATCCTGTGAAAACATGCACAGTTAGTGTGGAGCAAACTGCCAGATTTCGGAGTCTTATAACCAACTTTGAGTGCTCAAAAGAAGTGAGGTTGGGAGCGTCGGGGATATTTATCAACAAAGGCAAGCAGCTTGACATTGCCAAGGATCATCACTACCTTAAAGAGGATCCAAGAGAGGTCATGGTCTCAAAGCTGCACAATGTTTCAGTGAAACAGGCTGAAGTTATTGAACGGAAGACAGTATCCCAGTCATCAAGCCACCTGTGGTTGAAAGAGCGCAGCATCCGCCTGACATCATCAAACTTTGGGCCCGTGATGCGGCTTGCTGATAATGGCAATGGAAGAAAGCTGGCAGAAAGGATTTTCCTCCAGACAAAGTCCCTGGCTTACCTTCCAGCCATCCAGTATGGAAAGGCCAAAGAGCCATATGTCAGGAAGCTCTTTGAGAGGGTGACTGACCACAATGTCGAGAGGTGTGGTCTAGTCATAGACACAACGAACACCATGCTGGCATGCAGTCCTGATGGAAGGATCGATGGAAGGACAATTCTTGAAATAAAATGTCCCTACTCTGCAAGGAACAAGAGCCTGGAAGAAGCTAAGCTGCCCTACCTAAGAATGCGGGAGGATGGTAGTTGGGAGCTTAAGAAAACATCGAACTACTACTACCAGATCCAGGGGCAGTTGGGCATTACTGGAGCCAGCAGGTGTTATCTGGCGATATTTTCCCAGCAGAAGCCACATCCCGGGCACCTGGAATGGCTGGTAATAAGGAAAGTGCCCGGACTGTATCTGGATGTCATGGTGCCAAAGCTGCGCAAGTTTTATGAGCAGCATGCAGTGGACATTCTACTGTCACGCTGAGCATGCCAGCTTTGGCATTTTGGACAGCCTATGTGCCTTTGATCAAGTCATGTTACATGATCTTGGACCTTGTGTGCTGCTTGGTTTTCCTACAGACAAATATGTCAATGAGTCACAGAAGTGTTGTGCTGACACACTGCTGTCCTTCCCATACCAGATGGCCGGCAGGTGACTCCTTTCTGCCAGCTTTCTCACCATTGTGGGTAGTTTCGTTTGTACTTTTGAGGAACATACAGCGAAGATTGTATTTTACTGTTCAAAATGCCAGCTGGATCATATTGTCTGACCTATGTTGTTGAGCAAGTTGTGCTATATTTTCTGGGACCTCGTGCGATGTACAGGGTTCTGTTGCAGACAAGCATACATTGAGTCTGCCAGATGTACACTTCAAACCTGAAATAAAGAGGATAAAGGAATGGAAATATTTTCAATATTGGAATGGTGCTGGATTCAACAACTGAATGAATGGAATATGAACTCACTGGTACAGCATAGGACTGAAACAGAACATATGATATAGGAAATAACATTGCAAATAATTGGCTGAACATATGAGGATGGTGCTCGCAGTTTCCATTCATTCCACATTCGTCCTCTGCCCAGCGCATTTAAATACACCAACTGTTACTTGCACAGTGTATTTGATTGCCATTCTGCAGATTACAAAGGACACAGCCTTGTGCACTGCATACAGTGCCAGTTTATTTGGAAACAATATTCTACCATTTTCAGCACCCGGGGACAATCCAGGACAGTGTATTATCCTTGTGCAAGATACAAAAGATGCAGCCTCACACACTTCTCACAATGCATGTTTTCATGCACAACATTATTCCACAGCTTTCAGAGCTCGGTGCAAATCAGGATGGACGGATACACATCTGGCTGCCCAAGTAATTCCTTTCTGATGGGGAGGCTGTCATTACAATATTCAGTTGCCACTAATATGGAGCAATCTCTGAATGACAGAGAGGTTGAATGGACATGGATGCCACATGGCACTAATTGCTGATACAAGATTCCAAATTCCGGAAACCTTGGCCAGAATGCATGTCCAGCCGGTGACACTGTTAACTTGCCATCTCACACGATGGCAGGCTTCAGGTTGCACATGAATGCACAAATATAGACAATCTCCGAAGCCAAATACACGCGTTGCCTGTGAAGGGGTTCTCTTAGAATTTTGAAAGTTTTTGCCAGACCTATCAGGCGCTCTACATGAATGCGCTTCTTAGTGATCAACCTTGAAGCCATCACAGCACTGCTAGAGAGTTGTGTTTTGCCCTTGACAAATGCAGGTGTCACTAGCTTGACATCTTTTAGTGCCAATATGTCCTGAATTTGGAACCCTCTATCAGCAAGCACTGCATCGCCTGGCTTTAACCTATCCATGATGCCACATCTCTCAAATAACTCTCTATCACTTGTGGAACCACCATAGGCTTCAGAACAGAAAGTTATAGCACCACTCCAAGATATTCCAATGAGCACTTTGAAGGTGTTAGCTTTTTTGTACGTGGAATATGTTGCCTGTTGCTGTTCCGGGTTGAGCGGCACCTGAATGCTGCACTCAGTACAGTCTATTGTAACGATGGCCTCCCCATGAGGAACCGATTCCTTGGGAGGCCAGATATCGATCTGTTTGAACAAATTTGACATAAACACAATCCACTTGTTAAAAATTATGCCTACCACCTGGCGGCTGACCTGAAAAAGTGCGGCCATGGCATTATCTGGGAGGTTAAGCCTCAGCTTGATGAGCACCATGAAAAGCTGATTTTCAGTTGTCAACCGACTGCCTTTGACAAGTTCCTCGCTGGGGTTAATGATGGTAAGTACCAGCTTGAAAAAAATAATAGTCACTGAGACCAGTCATAGCCTTGATATTGTTGGGATCATTCTTCAGGGTTTGAATATCCAAGGCCTCTCTCTGCTTTGCCTGAACATTCAGCAGTTCACCTGATAGCTTAGTTTGTGAAGCACAATCAACAGCCTGGTTACCAAACATCACCATACCTGCTTCATCACCACCTCCATCTGAGTCACAGGCTGATGCAGCATACTCAGTCTCCACATTTACAACATCACACACTGGCAGAAAGATGTCTGCATCTTCTCCAGTCTCAGTAGACAATGCCGATGTATTTACCTCTCCACCTACAGTTACACGCTCTTCATCCATCATTCTCTTACTGTTCCGTGCTTGCCGCCCTGCTGCCCTGGCTTCTCGTCTCTCTTCACTCTCAGTTTTTGCTGCTGACCATTTAAAAACTGAGGGCATTGCACCAGACTTCAGCCGCATCCTGACTGGGTCGTCACCTGGAAAAGATGGAGATTTGTGTTGTCGGTACATAATATGCGAAATACTTTTTACCCACATCATACACTTATTCCAGACAAGTGCTTGAGCAGTACTCGGTTTGCACTCTATGCTAGGTGTCCAGGTTGTTAATTGCTCATCATAACTAAGATGCTGTAAAAATGTTTGATTGGTAAGCAAAATATGCATGTCATAATCTAGCTATGGTTCATCCACTTTTCAAACAGATAGCAGAAATGTATGCAGTACCTATCAAATACACTTACCATGAAATCTGACATCTGAATAGTCGGAGGGAAGAAAATGGTCGGCACATACTACTGAGTGCTTGGTAGGGCACCAGTTCTTCCTGTTGGGCGCTACTCTTCTCACTCTTGATATCCAGATCAGTCGGGAACTATTGTTCTTAGGGAACTTATGACCGCCAGCAGTCCTACAAAATGGTACACAACATAATGTTGGCATCTTCTTTTTCACTCAGCACACTTATTAACCTGAAAAATCCGCTCGTTCTCAATGAAATACAACGAAAATCCGAGGATAAAAACCAAAATACACCCATAAAATAGAAGTTGGTCCAGTCTGTGAATAAGCGATGGTAGAGATGTCCGAACGAAAATATTCAACACGCTTTGATGACGTCACTGTAATTATTTCGGCACTAACTTCAATACATTATGTTAGTAGATTCCAATGTTACTGTGGAATAACAACCTAATTCACGTTTGTGATTTAGTTGTTGAATTTCTCTTTCATTGTTCCACAATATATTGTTTTGATAATATGACGCAACGGGTGGACAATTTTTGAACGTTGGCACCATTCCACTCAGCATTTAGTCAAATCTGGCGTTTATAATACGGTGGCGCGGCAAACTCACGATAACCGCTACGGTGACAGCGCCACCATCGGCGGAGTTTGTCCCTAACATGCCCCATTGAATGTTTCTGTCACTACCTCTCATGATGTATATTGCAAATTTTCCGTCTTGTACAAATTTATGGCACGGAACTACCTACTGAGGCGACTTGTACAATTGTGCATGGGTGCGCTATTTGTGTATCAGAATAAGTCATTGATGAATAGTTATAGAACATGTAAATAGACCACGAATCGTGTTTCTCGGTATTTACAATTAGTTGCCATCATGTATAATTGCAGGGATGTGTTTGTTGTAATAGGGATACCATTGGCCTTGAAGCTAGAGTCAATCTTCTAATTGTAATGTGACTCAACTGACTTTCCCAATGTTATCAAAGCTTATCAAACTTCATCTATGTCAACAATATCAACAACAAAGTTCTCATCATAAGATTATCTTCAATTCAATTTCTCTTCATCAACTGGTGAAGATAAATTGAATGAATATGCCTGACTGTCACTGCTAGTATGCTCCTAAGCCAGACTGCAAAGTTTGGCACACAAGGAGGTTTTACAGCAGCTTTTTGCTCTCCATGTAGTCAGTTTTGATCCTTCCAAGTCTTGATCCTGGCTTCAACTAAAACATTCCAAACATGAACTAAAAAAGTACATTGGGGAACATATAGTATTAATAAGAATTGGTTTCAATCAATTTTCTCAGCACTTGTTGACAAAAATTGTTGCTTGGTGGCAGGAATGAAAGTATTTTATGGATTGTTTTTAGTATAATTTTTACTTAAGCCATTTTATATTCCAAAACCCATATCCTAATAGATGGCAAGTAACAAATCAGTTGATGCACAAGCTCCCTACTCATGGGGTGTGTTGTGAATATGTGGCTAAGGCTCACGAAATGGTCACCAGTAGGGTTGGAAAATTCCAAAAAAGGAAAAAATTCAGCTGGAGCTTATTTTAGGCTTGTTTCGTGCTGTTTAGTTGTTGGTAGTTCATGCACAAAAACGGTGTGATCTAATCTATTTTAGTTTTTGCATGGCAGGCCTTCGAATTAACCCTATTCGTTGCTGGCTGTCCGCAGGTATACGGTAAGTTGCTGGGCAGAGGGGAGGGGCAGAATCTGCCCCCATACGATCTCGGCAACCGCTTGCCCTAGAGACTCCAGAGTGGGCTCAAACGAACCGTCGTGGTCTAAACTACACGATGGATGCCTTAAAAATCGAAAAATTTGGCAGGGGCGCAGTCAGGGAACGGAAAAGGTGGAAAGTCGGTGTTTACGGCTCTGGGGCATTTGGCCCCTATAACTCCGATTCTTTTGGTGCAAATCAGCTGAAATTGTAGATAACGAAGTTTCCGATGTTGCCAAGCCAATATATGACACTTAAAAAATTTGACAATCCAAAATTTAAAAAAATCAATTTTCTTTAAAAAAATTGAAAACATTTTTTTTCTCGAAAATAATATGGTCCAAAACACCCGATGCATAATTTTCGAGTCAAAAATCGTATAAACACCGGCGTAACATCAGCTACAAGGATGGACACACCAAAAAGCGAAAATTTCACTTCACTCACTTTTCAATGTATTTCACTTTTCACATGTATTTAAGGCCTCATATAAAGTCGAACATGCCCGGTTCGGGCTGGCTCGTGGGCTGTGGGGGAGAGTCGCTGGGGTTACAGGGGTCGGTAGCGCTGGCCCCAGCAGGTACGATACCCTCGTTGGGGAGTGGTGCGACGGCGGGGGGGGTCGGCAGGGTCGGCGAGGTCGGCCTCCTCCTCGGCCTGTGGCGCTGGCTCGGCAGTGGGGACTGGCTTCTGTTACTTGCATGCAGCGTGGGCAGTCCACCCTTCGCACTGCGGGTGGAAGGTCATCCCCGACCAGCAGCACACAAAGCAGGAGGTCTCCCTGGTGTACAGTTCGTCTCCTCGTGGGATAACCGAGTGCACTTTCATAGTGCCAGGGACAGGGAGCTTTCCCATCGCCTGCAGCTCCTCCGCAGCCCGCGTCACCTCCTCCGGGGTGACGAGCAGGTACGTCACCGTTGACTCCTGCTTCCTGCCCCAGTTGAAGAAGTCTTTGGCCGACTTGATCAGCTCTTGGTTCTTCTTCACCGCCCGTGGCATTGCGATACTGGCTCGAGGGAGAGTCGGACAGGTAATGTACCTGGCTGATGCGTGGGAGGTTCTTCTTGATCCAGTCCATTGGGACCTTGATGAAGGCGTAGATTGTTTGAGCTTTGTGGGACGTCACGTCCGACAAGATCGTCACGATGGTGTGGTGCAAGGGGCCGTCAACCGCGGGTCGGTGGTGGATCACTGCCGGGTGGACCGTGACCTGGGCCTTAGAGTAATAAGCCCCAGACACCTCCTGCTGAAACTTGCATACGTAATTCTCAGCAAAGTCAACCTGTATGGTTGCTTCGCCAGGTTGTAGTTGACGCTTCAGGAAGGCGAACTGGTCGTTCTGCTTCTCGACCCGATCCTGGTGCTCCCTGAAGGTCGCGAGGTTCAGCAGGAAGTTCTCCCGGAAGACGGCCTTGTGCTCCGTTACATCAAGCAGGGTGGTACGCTTGAATTCTTTGTTGTTGTGCACCGCGACGACCTGTCCCCACATGCGGAAGTTGACGACATCCAGGTCCAGCTCGTCGATCTTACGCCCTGCCTCCTCGTCCGTGTACTGGGCGACGAAGTCGCTCGTGCTCTGTGTGACGCCGAGGGTCTTCAGTGGGACGAGCCGAAGACTGAAATTTTGGTGTTTTTGGCAGAGGAATACCTGCCGCTTGGTGTACGCGACAGGCAGCACGTTTGCCGGCCGGGCCTTCTTGAAGCGAGCGAGACTGACGTCACTCCCGGGGTTGTCTCGGAGATACCGTCGATGCAGGACCGAGAGGTTATCCGTGAGGATGAACTTCTGCAGCTTCTTCCCCCTCACGGTTACGGTGTCCCTCTTACTGGGCAAGCATGTGCTGTTCTCGCTGGACATCATGAACGCCCTGATGTGTCGCCTGGTCAGCGCTGAAGTCACGCGGCGCTTGGTCTCCTTCCGCGACGAGTGCTTACGCGACACGTTCACAGAGCGGGCGAGGAGCCGAGCGGTCTTGGTCCTTACAGCCTCCTTAAGCACATGTTGCTTGACACTGACACCAGAAAACGCGAGCCCCTTGATCATCGAGTTATGAAGTATCAGCGTTTTCCTCACGCGGCGGACCTTTCTGGGTGTAATCCCTGCCGATCGGAGCATGTGGTCCGCCCGCTTCACAGGAGTCTGCGTGAGATCTTCGGCCTTGGGGTGGGGCTGGCCTTTTGCCGCCGGATCCTCTTTCTGGCGTCGAAGACGCTTCTCCAGTTGCCACACCCGACGCTGGAGTTGGTGGTTGTCCGCGAGCAGAGCCGCCTCCCGACGTCTCGAGGATGCCACGGCCCGGCTTATGCGCTTGCGGAACTACTCGCTGGCGCTCCGCTGGTGTCTCGAGCGGGACTACCACCCTTGCGGGTGTGTCGGGCGCACCGATGCTGCGGCGTCTCACACGCTGGGGGGAGGCGTCGTCCTCCTCGTCATCGCCCACGACGATGGCCTTCTGGGCCACCTCTTCGACCTGGGGCGCTGAGTCGATGACCCTCGCTCGCCGACTTCGGTCACGCACAGGGACGTCCGCTGGAGGGGCGACCGGGACCGCAGCTTCCAGGGGAACAGGCGGTACAGGCGGTACTCCGCGGTGTCTGCGCGCCGCGCAACACGTGCCTCTCTCTGAGCTGCTTCAGGCGTCTGCGCCTGTAAGTCCGGCTGGGCCTGCAGCACCCGAGTCCGCGCAGTCCCCGTTTTCTGCCGCTGCGCACTCTCACGGGCCTTGCGGTTGCGCTCCTCACGCTCAGCTGGGGAGAGGAGGTGCGAGGGAGATAAGCCTATTATTACAAAAGAATCCATCAGTCGTGAAAAGAGTTCCAAGTCCAGCGAGAAGTGTGAATTTGAAAGTACTTTTGCTGTGATGATAGTTATTTTTCAGTATCGCATGTTGTAAGCCATAGGCGCGCCCAGGGGCCTGCCCCACTCCTTTAGCCAGGGGTGTCGATTTTTTAAAAACATTGGGGGGGGGGCGAAGTGCCAATGCACTAGACCCCCCCCACAAAAAAAAAACACAAAAAAACATCGGATTTAGCCCACTATATTTTCGGATCTCAGAAATTATCAGTATGACCATGCAATTGTTGTTTAGTTACTTAGCAGATTTTCTTTCAGACAATCTGGTTTAAAATGCATCAGCATCGCTAATCTCAATATTTTATGATGTAAGCTGTACTTCCACAGTGGAGGGAATTCCAGCTATTTTATTTGTTTTTACACACAATTTTACATTTTTTCAGCAAAAGGTGGAGGGTCAGTCCACTATTTAATCCAAATCCATTTCTTTTCAGAACAAAATGTGCTGGCTAACATCAATGTTTCTACTTAGCATGGTGCTTTTCATTTTTTCCCTTTAGCTTTCTTAACAGCATAAAATAGCATAGGTTATTGGGGGGGCAAATCAACATGGGGGAGGGCAAAATCAACATTGGTGGGGCCATGGCCCCCACAAAAGGATACAAATCGACACCCCTGCCTTTAGCGGTCCCCATCTTAGCGGTAAAAGTTGTGTTCACTGTTAAAATTATCGGGTTATCTATCCAAAAGTGCTCAACCATGGTACTTTGCGAAATTCCTGGGTGCGTCACTGCTGTTGATCCTGACCCACCCACTTTTTTTAGACGTTCCTACGCCTATGGTGACGAGGACACGAAAAGGCATCATATTGTGGCCGGATAGCATGTGAAGGTTATGCGATCATCCGCCACTGCGTGTCGCATTATTTTCCCACGCGTCGATACATTGCGGGCGAAAAACGTGCAAATGATATACGATCATCTGCCACAAGCACTGCGCCACGCAATGCTTTCCCACGCGTCGATGCGCGGGCTTCCGAGTTCTATTCAATAGTATCATCCTGCCATCTGGCGACAAATATTGTTACCTATGGTTCAGCATTCAATCTCATGATTGTAATACCTAGACCGTGCTGCTACCTATCGATAGCTATCTGAAGTGATGCTTCTAGAAAATAATGAAGTTCTTGAATCTGTGGAGGTTGCGAGCTGTGGAGATTATGAACGCTTCGCAGTTGTGGAGGTTATGACCTGTGGAGGTTATGAACGCTGCGGACTTGTGGAGGTTGTGAGCTGTGGAGGTTATGAGCGCTTCGTAGTTGTGGAGGTTGTGAGCTGTGGAGGTTATGACCTGTGGAGGTTACGACCGCTTCGGGTATATTGAATTTGTGGAGGTTATGAACTGTGGAGGTTATGATACATCTCCATTCAGAGAACCAGGTTAGCCCTGAGCAACTATACTTTTCCACAAAGGTTGCAATCTGAACCACCCTATGGCACACACACTGCTAGCCAACCTCTCGGCCTCGCCATAACTCACGTGGCCACACATTCAATGTTTTAAGAATATCTAAAATTCATGTCATTGAAGCAATACTTTACATGGATTTGTTGATTGGTGTTCCAAAAAGATGAGCACTGATGCAGCTGATCAATACAATGTTAGACAGCTGAAGTGGGTGGTTGTCAATTATATATTTTGTGTGGTAACATTTGCCATTCCATTGTTCTGTCAGTATGTGTCAACCGCTGAAAGAGGTGCCCCATGTTACATCTTTTGCAAATGGTATACCTGGTCTTGAATACATGGGCTGTTTTCAATGCATTTAGAGTAGCCATTGGTATAATATGTAATAACAAACTTCAAAATACAAAATGTCATGCCAAACTAAAAATTGTATAGTGATGCATTATTTCTTCAAGGGATGCATTTGTTATTTAGAAATTGATTATTGCCAATAGTTCCCAGACTGGAGACATCGTATTGAATTGTATTGTAACTGCCTTGGTCCGGTAATTCTAGGCATTATGTTTGTGGCACCATAGCAAAGGCACTGTCAGTTGTACCATCTATGTGCTGATTGAAGAGGGGGATATGTGGATGTTGGCTGAAAATGTTGAGAAAATTCGTGTCGTGACAACATATTGATCAGATTTCCGGGTATTTACATGTGTTGCATCCATCCAGTTCCTTGAGCCTGTTGATCCAGTCCTTCAGCTCACGTCGCTTGGTAAGGATCATCATCAAATCAATCTCTCATCAAATCCATCATCTAACCACAATATATCTGACATACCCAGTCATGGCTCTCAGAGAAGCTTACTTTTCCTCTATGCTGCATGCCCTCAGTCGGTCTGAGTATGACGAGCCTGCCGCATTCCATTCCGCATGCGAAAAGTTATCTCTTGGCATCGTGGAAAAATATGACTCCACATTTGATGTATTTCCTAGCACTGGTCTGGTTCAAGGCACTGACTCCATCGCCCAAACCTACCTTGATCTATGTGATCGACCGGATCTGTTGCCCGTGACCTCCACCGGTGATGGCAACTGTTTTTTCAATTCACTTTACTTACTCCTGACGAACAATGAGGTTTTTGCAACTGTGCTAAGGGTGAGAACAGCCCTCGAGCTCTGCCTCAATGCATCATATGAGAAGCTTCCTCAGGCATCCATGATAACGGCCACGTGCGACAAGCCGGAAATCGAGGCCCGCAGGTGCAGACGCAACTGGCAATGGGCGGGAATGTGGCACATGTTTGCTGCAGCAACCGTCATAGGCCGGCCAATCCAGTCAGTGTACCCACCTGTGTATGGCATGGACAACTGGCTGCATAAATTGATGGATAGGGTGATCCAGCCCAGACCAACCATGGGAATGGTTAGTGATGGCAGGCTCGCCATAATGTGGTCCAGCATGTCTCCCCTTGATGTGAGCAGAAGTTACGGACCAGCAGGATGGAAGCCAGATCACTTTGTCCCCCTGTTCCCCATGTCCATGTTGCATCTACTGGTGGTATTGCTAGCCCTCAGTATGCAACTGGTCAGCTTGATGGTGGACAGGGAGATGTGCATGTGGTTGTCGCTTGTGACGCGCCAAGTCGTCGTGGTTCTCCTGCCGTCTGGTCCCACGATGACTTTGACGACGTCGCCTGTGACATGGTCATGTCACCAGTTGATGACAATAGAGATGATGATGTCAACAGCAGTACCAGTCGGTCTGAATCGGGAGAACATGTTGATATTTGGGTTAATCGTCCGGGAAATCCCGATCAGGCCACTGCCCACTACATGCCACGGGCGGAGGTGTGTGTGACGAGTAGCCCACAAAAAGTATCCAAAAAATGGCAATGGAAAGCTGTACAGAAATCGGATGAAGGCTTCTGTAATGTGAAAACTGTCATAAGTTCAGTTTGTCTCGGTGTACCTTCTGACGCAGAAAAGGTTGCGTCCATACCAAAGCGTGTCACGCACCCCTCCTCCTTCATCGTGCAGTATTCGGTCCAAAATGAGCGTGGTATCGCTTGTGATGAGCTTGGTTCCTGGCGGAATCATGGGGGTCACACGACATTCCACCACATCGACCCCTTGACGTATGTCATTACGTCTTGTCAGGCAAGTAAAGGCAAACAAACCGGATACGTCGTCATGGCACGTCAGGCAAATGCACGTAGATCCCGGATCGTCAAGGAAGAAAACGTGGTTTGTGTTGTAAGAACCCGCTATCACCTGACTGCTGATGCCACTTTTAAGAAAACTGTTTATTTGGTGGGGAATGTGAAACATGATAAGAAATATGACATATTTGTTGAATACAAGGGTACCTTCACAAGCGCCAGGGGTCAAGCTCATGGTAATTCGAAAACTAACGACCATTTATCAAAAGTCCACGCAGTATGCTGAGTGCTGTGGGGGTGGAAGTAAAAAACAGCACTCCCATGAAATATACCGCAAGCGTGTGCTGGAAACACCGGAGTTGGCGCCGCGCCCCTAATGTCGACGCGCCCCTAAACTCCAATCCACCACCACCACATCTGACAGGACAGCCTTAGTGCCCATGATTCTCTGTGCTGCTGCCTTTTTTGTTTGTTGTACTTCATGGATAGTTAACGCTTCAGAGCCACATAATTATTGAGTCCTTTCTTTTTTCCGTTCCTCCATCTCTCTCGACTCCTCATGAATTTCAACTCATCAGCTTATCAAGGCTTATCAAGGCTATCAAGGCTATCAAGGCTTATCAAGGCTAGGTTCAGAGATGTGAGCTTGAGCTGCCATGCCAGACCGCCAGACATCAATGACTGCACCTGAGCAGTCAGAGCCTCGACAGCCTTGCACAGTGTTTTAACTGTGGTGCAGCTGCCCAGATGCTCCAGCACTCACCCCAGTCCCTCCTGGGGAACTGGAAGCTCGGCAGTTGACGCATATGAGTGCAATACTTTCACATCCATGTTGGACAATGTTGGAGATATTGTGCGCATATGTCCACAATGTCCATGTTGGAGATATTGTGATGGCCGATCGCGGTTTCAATATCCAAGACATCTTGGCGACTCGAAATACCAAGGCAGTAACGTGGTCATTTCTTCGAGGAAAGACACGGTTGTCGCCTACAGAGATGGCACTCTCCAGGCAATCACCAAAGACCGCATTCATGTGGAGAGATTGATTGGCCTGACCAAAACGTATAAGTGCTTGAGTGGTCCCATTCACTTCTCACCAGGGATGCGGAGCCGGGAAAATTTTGGACGGCTCCGGCTCCGACTCCGGCTCCGGGGAAGTATCCCGGCTCCGACTCCGACTCCGGCTCCGAGTAAAATGTCCCGGCGGCTCCGGCTCCGGCTCCGGCTCCGGGCAAAATGTACCGGCTCCGGCGACTCCGGCTCCGGCTCCGGCTCCGTACATCCCAAACGTGATCGATCCATTAAGTAAGAGCTAGGGGGATGTAAAAAAAAGTTAGCCGCGACCACTCAGGGGCGCAAACTTCAGACAATTATAAGCAACTTTCCCATATAAACCCTGTATCTATCTTGCATCGGAAACTGGCCCTCGTAAACTGACGCTCGTAAACTGACGCTCGCTTCGTGCCGTATTGGGGCAATCAGAAGAGGGGAGACTCGAATCAACAGACCAATCTGAGTTTCCATTCACAACCTGGTGGTTCAGTGTCGTTTTCCTTGTGTCATAACAGTCCAAATTGTATTAACGGCCGTCTTACTAGACATGTATAGATTGCCGTGAATAATTACGATGCATTTCTGAAAATATCACGGGGTCTACGCGCTAGCGGATCTAAAGGGTAGAGACACGGAGGCCATGCCCTCTCCCCACTCTCCAAGCGGCGTGAAGGGGACCACCCATATTCCTAAAATCGGAAAAGGGGGACATTTCATTTTTACCGGTAAAAGTGGACACAGAATACTTGTCTACAAACTTGCTTCATATCGCCAAGCAGCCATCAGGGCAGCTGTGGGCCAAGTCCAAAATATTCAAACCTTGTTATATGGTCAAAGCACAACACATCCTGCATTGTGTGAGACATCTGAGCATTAGCACACATAATCAGGAACATAATACCCACATCATGGACTCACCAAGTGGTAGATGGTGGTGTGTCGGCATCTGAGGTAACACGGCGTCCACTGCAAGTTGTCCCGCTCACTTCCTGTGACGCTGCCTGGGCTCCATCGGCACCTGAAACGGACACCCCGAGTTTAAATGACTTGTGCCAAGTTGAACATGTGCACCGGACTCCATAGCATCTGTAAAGTATGGATGGAGTTAAACAGACATCAGGACAGATGTGGGCCAAGTCCAATATATTCAAACCTTGTTATATGGTCAGAGCACAACACATCCTACCGTGCACGAGACACCTGGGTAGGAAGCACACAAAACGGAATATAATATCCACATCATGGACTCACCAAGTGTCCTAGTATTTGGTGGTGTGTTAGCATCCGAGGTAACACGACGCCCACTGCAAGTTGTCCTGTTGGCGTCCCGTGACGCTGCCTGGGCTCCATCGGTACCGTCAATCAGGCTAACTTTAGCCACATTTTTTACAATTTCCTACACCCTGCTGTTATTTGTTTGATTAATGAAGAACTAGCCCAGGCAAACCAAGGGCTGCATGCAGGACTATCGACCTGCAGTGTGGCTTTGAGATGCTGAGTGTCTTGAGTCATACTTTTTTTTTTCTTTCCTAGGTGGCCAAAGTTTGCCGGACTCGGCTAACTTTGGCCACCAACCGGAGTTTCTCCCTTGGACAAAGATTGCGGCTTTCTGCCTAACTTTAGCCACAAACTGAGTTTTAAAAAACGCCTAAGACACTGCAAACGAATCCAGCAATGGCAGCAATTGTCAGAATGCCGAGTTTCCAGCCATATATGTGCTCAAATGAGATTATTGGACCGACAGCACAGGGTCACCATGAACAGTGTGACACCGCCAACAACGACCAGAATGCTACCATGCTCGTGCCTAAATCAACTTATCCACCTGGAATGGGACGGTCCAGAACGAACCACGGCGGTCGGGCGTGATCTGCGTCACCTTACACACGACGTCAGCAGCGTCGATTGTGCTCTTGTCCTCATTGTCGGGGAACACGTACGTGTGTTTTCCTGTCCCCTTCATGAAGGAGACCACGATAGCGGCGTCCGTCTCCGTGACTTGTCCGATGAAGCACTTCGCTTGAGTGCGGTTCTTGAGGCGGACGATCAGGAAGTCGCCGACGTGGAGCTTAGCTAAGTCCAATTCCACCACACCAGCCGGGAGGGGGATGGACTTGCTGGTCGGGCACTTCCCGATCGTCCGACCGGCAAGAGCGGGCTGAGCGAGTGGCGATGTGGCCGGCCGCTTCGGTTGCTTCGACGGACGCGGTGGAGTTGTCGGGAAGGGGTCATCGAGGTCCTCCGCTTCGTTCGAGCATCTCTCCTCGTCCGAGCTGCTCTCCTTATCTGAGGCGTCGTCCCCGACGGCGCGCCCTGGGACGACATTGAGCTTCGTGCGACGGACGCGGGACGGCCCGGCCCCTGCGTCACTGTGCCCTCGCAGTGCCTGGAGGTGCTCCACGATCGCACCATCCATGACCTCCGCTGTAAGCTGTGCGCGAGGGAGCTTGGCGAGGACGGGCTCAGCGGAGACCGGGTAGAGCCCACACGTGCGAAACCCCGCGATTAGGTTGTCCGTGTTGAGCACTTGTACGAGCTCCTTCAGCTTGCTCGGGAACATGGTCTTGGGGAGGGTGGTGTTCTTCTTGCCCGAAGCCGTCACTCGCCATTGGTTGATGATCGATCTCCACTTTCGCTTCAGGGGGCCGAAGAATGCCACGTCCAGCGGCTGGGTTAAGTGCGTACTGTTCGGAGGTAGGCACAGGAACCTGATGTTGTTGTCCTTGCACGAGCTCACCACCCTCTCTGACAGATGGGACGACAGGTTGTCGCCGATGATTGCTTTCGTCCCCGCCTTGCGGCGGAGGTACGGAAGGCATATCTTGAAATACCAATCCTCGAATGACTTTTCATCGAACCATCCGGAAGACGCGAATGTGTACATGGCGCCGGTGGGGCCGCCTGTGGTCCATTCCTCATAGAGGTTGTGCGTTTTGTAAACCACGTACGGCGGAAGCAGGTGGCCTGCCGCCGTTCCCGCGAACATAACAGACACCCCGGCCTTGCTGTGGTTTTTTTACAGCCTCAGGGTACTTCATGCCCCTCTTCATGATGGCCTTCTTGCGCCCCGGGTCATCCGTCATTGCGGTTTCATCATAATTTATCAGGTTCTCGGGGCGACGCCGTCGAGCGACTTCTCGACATTCTTGAAGTACTCATTGATGATGTCAGCATTGACCTTGGCCCGGGAAACCTTGATATTTCCCGCCATGCGCGACGTCAGCCGGTTCCGGGACATGAAGCTCTGGATCCAGTCCCAGCCGGGCACGTTGTTCTGGAACTGCGGATGCTTGACGCCGCTGCGTTCCAGGAAGTTTTGACAAGCATCTTGACGTCTACCGCCGTGCAGGGGAAGCCCCACTCAGCGAGTTGGTTCAGCCTAGCAGCCAGGTGCAGCTCTTCCTCGTTGTTGAGGGCACAGGCCCTGGCTTGGCTCCATGCGCACCAGCTAACTTGTTGGCCAGGGTCTGCCGGTTTATGCCATGCACTTTCGCCGCTTGACGAATAGAGACGCCAGTCTTGACATCGTCCATAGCCGCCTTGATGTCCTCATTGGTGAAGTTCTTGTACGGGCGCGGCATCCTGCCCACCTGAGGGATATGAGCAATGATCATCTTACAGCATGTATAAGTAAATGAGTAGGCATTAAGCGAGAATGAATGCTTAAAAAACGTTTAGAGACAATAAACGACAACCACCACCGACTCTCCTAACAAATTACGTTGCGCATGAAGGGAGGAGGGGGGTTGACGGAGCATAACGGAGGCATACCTACCAGCCAATGCTAAGAACACTAAAACGTGCGTAGCCAGGGGGAGGGGGCTGAAAAACGTCAAAAAATTGCGTAAGGTAATTTCTGTACAGCCACTAAAATACCATGGATTCCTCTAAAATGTAGGGCGGTGTCATTTTGTTGCAAACAAGGAATGGCTAAAGTTACCCTGAAATTCAAAAAATGTCCGTCTAACTTTAGCCACCCCACCTACAGCCCCAATGGATGACTGAATCGTCTAAAACACGGTTGGCACTAAGACAAGAGGATACAAGCATTACATTGAGGCACTTCACTTCACACACTTCACTTCAACAATTTCAGGGTACTCATGTTGTTGTCTCAGATTCGTTAAGCAGTCTTTTGGCTCTGAAGTCCTTTTATCCACGTGACCTCCTTTTACAGGACATCGTGATTCGTCTTAATACCCTCAGCCAGTCTGGAAAAAGCGTCACGCTGTGCTGGGTCTCTAGCCATGTGGGCATTACCGGAAACGACATGGCTGATGCGGCGGCAAAGAGGGCAGCCGGTAAGCCTTCTACCCATGTACTTCCCCTTCCTGCCACAAATCTCAACCAGACCATCAACGCATTCTTCGAGCTCAAATGGCAGAAAGCGTGGGACTCGATTGAGAATAATAAGCTAAAAACATTGAAACATTGAGAAACCGACAATCGATATTTCCTTGAGCGAAACATACAAATATGACACCCTACCTCAGGAGTTCCGAATTAAAGCTCTAAAACTCATTGCATCTTACGTCGGCTACAAGACTACGTACACGGACGGTTCTAAGACTGAAGCTGGAGTTGGCTCAGCTTTTGTCAGCGGCTCTTCCACACGCTCCTTTACGCTGCCAGCTCAGGCATCAGTGTTTACATCCGAGTTAGTAGCCATTAACAAAGCCTTGTGTTTTATACAGGTATGTGATGAAACATTACACCTTATTTTAACAGATAGCCTTAGTAGTCTTTTGGCATTGCGATCCTTTAATCCATCACACTCCATTGTCCAGGAAATAGTTTTACGGTTCATGTCACTACGTGCAGAGGGTAAGACTGTCGTTATATGCTGGATTCCGAGCCACGTCGGTATATTGGGGAATGAGGCCGCTGACGCGGCTGCTAAGCGAGCGACACAGAAACCATGTACGCGTCATGTGCCTATTCCTGCTCGAGATATATATCCCGTCATCAAGGACTACGTATTTCGTGAGTGGCAGGAACTATGGGACGCGGTGGGTGAAAACAAAATGAGGATAATTAAACCTTGCATCGGCCAGTGGTCCTCGTGCTCGCGTAGGACTAGGCGAGACGAGGTGACACTGTGCCGCCTACGCATTGGTCACACGTATCCAACGCATGGATATATTCTTTGTGGTGATGAGGCGCCCATGTGCCCCAGATGCCAAGGACGCCTTTCAGTGCGTCACATCTTAACCTCATGCCCTCAGCTTTCTGATGTTTATAGGGTTTACTTTGGACGATCGCAGCCGTTCTCAATTCGTGACGTTCTGGAGGATGAATCGGACGCAGTAAATTCTGGTCAATTGTTCCATTTTCTTTTAAAGGTAAACTTCCATGCTATATATTCCCCTGTCTAATGTACGTGTGTAGGCTTGCATATTGTTTTTTTATAGGATGGACACAGTTTAAATAGGTTCGTTATGGGCGCTGTATAACCAATGCAGTTGATGCGCCCAAAAACCCAAATAACTAACTAACTAACTTGTCCCAACTTCATGGTGGAACGAAGACGTCACTTCGGGTCCAATTTCCACGAACTGTCGTTCTCTGATGTTTTAGGTGATAATTCACGGATCGTCGAGACAGGTCAAGTATATCGATACTCATCCACTGTTCAGTTTGACGTAATCTATCCCTTTAAAAAATAGACACATACCGCCAATTGTAATGTGAAAATGAGATATGGGCGCTACATAACCAGTAGCAGTTGATGCGCCCGTAAGCCCAATCAATCAATCAATTGAAAAGCCGCCTAGTGTTATGGAAATCATCCGTAAGAAAATCCCGATGTCAAGAAATAGTACTGTCTAGGCTGAGGATAGGTCACACATACGCCACCCATATTTACTTGCTGATGAACGAGTCCAGGCCGATCTGCGACCATTGTGATGTACCCCTCACAGTGCGTCATGCCCTGTTGTCATGTCCCCGCTTTCGAGTACAGCGAAGACGGCATTTTGGACAACGGGTAGATTCGTTTTTTTTTGCTGAAATTTTAGGGGAGGATTCGCTTTTTTTCCAACACGGGCACATTATTTGAATATATCTCCGACATTAAGCTCCATGTCATCTGTCCATCGTTGTAGTGTGCTTTTATCGTGCATGTATACTAGGGATGTCAAAATCCCGGGATTTGCCAATCCCGGAATCCCGGGATTAAAAAATTTCAATCCCGGGATATCCCGGGATCCCGGGATTACAGTTCAGTTGAAAATAAAGATGTAAAATAGGTATATAGGAGGTCGCAGTGATACCATTTCCTCTAATATATGCTGCGGTTGAAGAGCGTTGGCGTTCTGTTGCATTGGTTAGCTTCCAATTCTTAAATTAGTTCTGCAAAATGTAAGATACAAAACCTATATTGACCACAATAACAACAACTGAAAGTGTCACAAAACTTTATCATATTGAAGCACAATAATGTTTGTAACTTCCGAAACTTCGTCCGCAAATCATTTTGTTTACTCGTTTAGCATAATTTAAATACAAATATACCAACTGGATCCTGTATCACGCTGAAATAAGTATTGAGTCCTTAGAACAGAACGTTTATTACCGATAACGACACTTCAGGAACACAAGCGCATCGATTGTTTCATCATTTAAACGTGAACGGACCTTGGAAACCACATGTCCTACAGTAGAAAACACTCTCTCGGACTCTACGCTCGTGGGGACAATCGTTTTGAGCCACTGATAGACCATTTCCGTGAGCCTGCCACGGCCAGAAATTGTTATTGTGTCTAGCTCTTTCCTCACAGCCTTCGACAGTTGGCTTTGCCCTAGACCCTCCGGTGTGACTGGCACTGCACCCTTTGAGACTTTCTCTAGCGCCATCTGCAGCTGTTGCTGTAGAGATGGTGGTGGAGGTGGCTGATCCACATCTGAGTCAGAATCGTGATTGCGAGCTTGGTCTTCCGGCTCGGTGCATGCTTCACCAAGTCTTTCGAGGGTTGACGTGACGAAGTCTTGGACTTCCCTTTTTGTGGCACGGGGGAAGATATGCTTGAAATCTTCGTCAGTGTCTCGCATGCACGTGTGAAGCGATTGGAGCACCGCCGCCGCACTCGACCGTCGCTGTTTGATCCGACGAATCAAAGCTTCAGAAAAGCTTTGAGCCATATCACTGGATTTCTGTGACAGTGAGGTCAGCATGAACCGTACAGCGGCCTCGGCTTCTAACAAGCCACACTCACGTCGACACACCGATTCAGCTCCTAGCTTTAGTATGCTCAGGCATCTTACCATCTCCTGTATCAGATCCATTTCCCATTCTTCCACCATTTTCACGGTTTTCTCTCCGATGTCAATCAGAGCTTTATGAACGGCTGATGTCAGTACGACAAAACGCTCGAGCATCGAATGCAGGCTGTTCCATCTTGTTTTGCAGTCTATTATCAACATCATTTCCTTTCCTTTCTCTTCAACTACGTATTTTTGTAGTTTCTCATTTTTTACTGGGGATTTCCTGAACAATCGTACGATTTTTCGTACCTTTTTCACCACATCTAATTTGGAACCTCGAAGTTCGGAAAACTCGCTGATGTCCGACTCCCCTTCCGCGTCTTCGCCGGCGCTATCGTCTGAGTCACCACCACCACTGCGGTGTGCTATGTCCGTGTACAGTACGTCGACTACCGCCAAGTGGATACCGTGCGCCAAGCACAGCTGATGCTCACATGGCAGCTGTTTGCCGAATTTGACCATGACGGATGCCCCGTCACTGGTAACTGCCATCACGTGCTGAAGATCCAAGCCGAACTCGGCTAGCTTTTCTTTCAGAAGCTCGACGCATTTTTCGGCTGGCATGGAACCATGGCACCGAATGACGCCCAAGCCCCATACTTGCTCCTCACAGTGCACGTTAATACTCATGTAACGCCGGTTCCGCAGCGAGGTGTACTCATCTATGGTAAGTGAGAATCTGGAACCACCGGTTAGTGTGTCTTTCATTTCTGATTTCACTTCCATTTTGACCCGAGCACAGTGTCCCATCACCCGCTTTTTAATGGTGTCGTGGTGGGTTGGCACGTTTTTAAATCCCTTTGCTGCCAGAAGGTCACGGAGATCGGGGGAAGTGCAGAACACGCTGAATGGCAAGCCGTCTCTGGCACACATCTTCGCCAATTTTGAATCCAAACCTTCTTCCGTACATGTTGGAAAGTAGCTATCAATAGTCTTTCTTTTTTTCTCTGCTGGTCCTCGGTCCTCACTTGAGCACTGGGATGCGCTTGCACTTCCAGTTGAACTACCCGCGCATAGGTACGGATGATTCGTCTTCAAATGGACATGCAGCCCTTTTGTTGAACCACCACTTATCTTCAGAACTTTGTTGCAGCGTTTACATTTAGCGGTTTGTCCTCCACGCTCACGTGGAAAATGTTCCCACACCGCACTTCCTTTAAACGGCACGTAATCTGACATTGCTTCTCAAAAGATCGAAAACAAACTAATAAACGTTAATGTTCACCATCAAACCCTATGCCAATCTGCAAATGCAATCTGCTCTACGAACAGGTCACGACGCGTGCCAGTACGGCGATGCTTTTCCGGCAACTGATCCCCGGCGGCGGTAAATCCCCGGCGGCGGCGGCGGCAACGACCAGAGGCGCAGCCAGGGACCGGGGGGCGGCAAAGGGGCATTGGTCCCTCCCTTGCGGCCGATGTTTTCACTTTTCTGCATTGGAACTGCCCATGAGCAAAAGTTTGGCCCTTCCTTCAACATCAGCTTGCCCTCCTTGAGAAAATCGTGGCTGCGCCCCTGGCAACGTGCGCTGTCAAGGTCAAGTGTATTTCCACTGCTCTCACGCTTACTGCGGCGACTTCGGAATAGCGTGGGAAGAGCGTGACCTTGTGAGCTTGTTTCAAATTGGGCGAGAGGGGGGGCGCAGTGTGGTTTATTTAAACGAAGGATATATTATTATTCCATGATTTTTATAGGGGAATAACTTTATGTCTACCTATATTTCACTCACTTCGTGCTATCGGGTCCCGCACTATTTTGTTTTTGCCAATGTCGGGGGGTCTGGGTGGCGGAGCCCCCAGTTAGGGCCCCACAGGATTAGGTGAGTTAGTTTTGGCCAGGTTGAGCTTTAATATCACTTTTTCGATGATATAAAAATTTATAGCACAAAGTAAGGGATTTATAGCACACGTGTAACTACCACCTTTTTATACCATTTCATTTTGTTAACTATTTGACAACTGTCATTGACTTGAGTACGTTCACTTTGAATAACAGCGGCATCCCGGGATTACCTGATTCTTAATCCCGGGATTCGGGATTGAACCAATCCCGGGATCCCGGGATCCCGATCCCGGGATTGACATCCCTAATGTATACCTGTGACTTAGGCGTGTGAAACTGTGTACTTCGGAAGAATGTCTGTCCTTTTTTTTAGCAGGTAGCACACTATTAGTTATGGGCGCTAAATGACCAAACCTGGTCGATGCGCCCTAAAACTCAAATAACCAACCAATCTCTCAAAAGCCTTCTGATGCCTTCATCGGCCAGATGAACGCCATCATGTGCGAAAAGCTCAGGATGCCTACTGAAGTGCGGACACATGTCATGAAAAACGACGCGCTTTCCTGTATTCTTAGCCACGGCACTAACCTGCTCTTGCATGTTGTCATTAACCATTCTTAACATTTTGTCATTATCTCCGAGAGAAGGGCGGGGGAGCACACCCAAGGCCAGGATACACAACTTGCTGTTCAAGTTCAGGAGTTGCGAAATTAACTCCTGGTGCTCGCATAGCTCCTTCTGCACTACGGCCTCTGTCTGCACACCTGTCCTCGAAAAAAAACTCCATTGCTTCCGATCCACACTACTGCAACTACCACCTGTCCCTGGTTCACCTCACAAACTTTTCTCATCTCCCTTACGATACGACTACGAGCGCTTCGGCAGGATTCTCCTGGGTATGACAAAACCTTAGTGAACGTAAACTGAAAGCTGCTGGCCACGATGGCTTTACGAGGAACAGTTTTGTTGAGAAGTTCTACAAGTTTGTCCACTCGAGACATCCTAAACATACTATCACCGACAAGGACAACTGGGATATTTTGGTGACACGAATTCTGGTCCTAGCAGAACGACTTTTCCTACTTTTCCTACTTTTCCCTTCGTTCGGCTGGGCGGCTTCCATGTCAACCTGCAAAAGAGAGTCAAATCAGCATACACATATTGTGCAGAAATGGGTGGCTGTAGAAAGTGCGGGAGACAGCAGACGCTTTTAAATATTGGGGAAATTTATAATAATCAAGAAGTTTGGCAATCCATGGCAAACATGCATATACATGAATATCACGACTTTTCACGGATTTACACAGACGGCTCAAAGTCAGTCTCTGGTGTTGGATGTGCTTACGTCAGTCGACACAGTGTTCGATCTTTTTGTTTACCGACACAAGCATCGATTTTTACTGCTGAATTGTATGCCATTCTGCAAGCCCTCAATTTTATACAGGTCCCCGCAGTGGGGTCAGCCTCGTTGCTCGGCTGGCTAGAGAAATGACGCTCTCTCGGGTTACCACAGCCTCACTCGTCCTTCCATCCATACGCTCCCATTCCAATGCCCATCCCATCTCAACGTCCATGTCCTTCACCTGGCCCTGCAACACAAACTCTCCCCACTAAGAGCAGGTAGGACAACTACCGCTGTCCTGCCCACCGCTCCTCGGACGCCTGGCGTCCTCCCGTCCGCGGGACCCAGGCGTCCCCCCAGTAGGGCCCCTACGTGGTGGGGCGTCCGAGGAGTTGAAACCAATAAACTTCCATGGATTCTCCTGACACACAACTATACCCTCGCCCTAGTCTTGACTCGGACGATTCGTCGTTCCAGTCTTCAACATCCCAGTCCCGCGCCTCCGTGAGGCCAGTTTTAGACGCTGTCTCGGATTACCCGTCTATGGATTCTCGTCCCGTCGGGGAGACGCGACCTGACAAGACACCTGAGCGTGAAACCGAAGTAGAGCCACAGTTCGTCGAACCAACTGTCTTGATCCTGTTTAGTTCAGAGCTCAGACTGTCCTACCTCAGCCCTTTCCAACGGTGTGAGGGCACCGAGCGATTCGGTACAGTGGTACGGTGCGACAAATTGGGTGATGGTGGCATCGAAGTTGAATTTTCGGATCCGGAGGAAGCTAGGCGGGCGTTAAAAGCCACACTCTTTACGTTTACGTACACCATCGATGGTAGACGCGTACAAAGGACAGTGCCCCTAAATGTGAAAACTCACCACTCTAAAAACTGCTCCAGAGGTGTCATCACTTGCCATGACCTACAAGGTGTGACATGTGAAGAAATTGTGCACGGTCTTGCGGCGTTCGGTGTCCTGGAGGCTAGAAGACTGAAAACGAAAAGGGACGGTGTTTCACACGACACAGACAACATTGTACTTACCTTTAACTCCCAAAATCAATGATCTTGTACAAAAATGTGCAAAATGACTTCAGGTGATGAGCACTGTCTCCAGATGCTCCTATGGAGCAGACAGGTCTATTTTACTTCCCATGTACCGATCGCTAGTACGCTCTAAAATTGACTATGGATGTTTTATTTATGACTGAGCGTGTGTCACAACGAAATGCCGTTTGGACGTTATACACAATACAGCCCTTCGTGTTGCTACTGGAGCTTTCCGTACTTCTCCAGCCGGTAGTCTAGTGGCCGAAACCGATGAACCTCCCCTTGCGTTACGCCGTATGCTAATGGGAGCGAGATATGCATGTAAGGTCGCACAGAACCGGAAACATCCAGCATATAAATGGATATTTTCGAGGTCATTACTGCCACGTCGGTCAACCAGTAATCAGCGTGGCTTGCCATTTTCTTGGCGCATGGCTTCTATCTTTCGCAAATGCAATATTAGACCAAGCTCTATGACACGCGCTGTCACTCCGAGCATCCCCCCTTGGAAGGTTGTCCCAGTGCAGACTGACCTCACTTTGTCCCATTCAAAGAAGAGAAATGTAACCTCCGAAGAATTCCGCATGCTTGCGTTAGAAAAACTACACCAGTACCGTGAGTTCTCCCGCATCTACACAGACGGCTCCAAGTCTCCTTCCGGCGTGGGATGCGCGTATGTTGGTCGACGTGGTATTGGTTACTTCTGTTTACCGAAGCAGGCGTCTATCTTTACCGCTGAACTTTACGCCATTTTGCATTCGCTTTATCATATTCAGTATCACCAGTCCATAAATCACGTCGTTTTTACTGACTCCCTGAGCAGTCTCTGGGCAATGAGGTCTTTCAACCCGGATAACAGGCTTGTGCACAGGATTCTTTCCGTCGTCAAATCCCTGACTACTATCAACAAAAACATCGTATTCTGCTGGATCCCCAGCCATGTTGAACTCGCAGGTAACGAAGCTGCCGATATAGCCGCCAAGCACGCAATCAGCAATGGCCGTGAAGTTCGTCTACGTCTTCCTCCAAGTGATATATACCCCTCCATATTATCACATATACGGTCCGAATGGCAACGAACCTGGAATTCCAAACCTAGTAAGCTGAGGGTTATAAAGCCGGCACTAGGTATGTGGCACTCCTCACACCGGACCTCACGACGGGAGGAAGTAACGCTCTGCCGATTGAGGATTGGCCATACATTCGCGACACATAGCTTTCTTCTGACCGGTGATGACCAACCTTTATGCCCACGCTGTTCGGACCCGCTTACCGTGTATCATGTTTTAGTAGATTGTGTACTGCTGGACCCTCTCCGACGCCAGATTTTAGGACGGGTAAACATTGACACTTTACGAATGCTACTAAACAATGACTCTGGGGTTGTATCGTCTGGAAACATTTTTGCTTTCCTTCAACAAGCACGTTTTGAAGTTATATATCGCCGCCCCTGAAGACTATTAACTACTGACTACTATGGGAGCATAGTAGATTAACTATAAACGCAGTTATGGGCGCAAAATGACCATTGCAGTCGACGCGCCCCTAAACACCAATTCATCATCATAACTCCCAAACACAGCCTACCCATGTGAGAATCGGGCATGTTAGGGTCCGGGTCCGCGTTTATCGACCAATCCCGATGAGATGCTTCGCCTGTCACAGGTACGGACACACCAGTCGCCACTGTCGATCAAAGCCGAGATGTCTGCGATGTGCCTCCTTGGAGCATTCTGTGGACGCTTGCACATCGGAAACCTTATGCTGTCCAAACTGCAAGGGCGATCATTCTGCTTGTGACCGAGTCTGCCCGGTTTTCAAACGGGAGCAGAGTATCATGAGATTGAAGTGTGACAGAGGCGTGTCATTCCGAGAAGCTCGGGAAATGACCAATGCGGCCACTACACCTCGCTCTTATGCGGCCGTGGTGGCCAGCTCCACCCATGCCCTTCAAGCCGAGTCATCCCAGGAGCGAACAGACATGCCACCTACTACACCTGCACCACGGAGCTGTGATCCTCCTGGAAACGATGCTCTGGATAAGATGACAGCCCGCCAATTGATAGGCCTGCTAAAGGAATGTGGTCTGGCAATAATCCAGGTAAACTCAGGCGATGAAATCCCGGCGGCAGTAACTGGAGTTGCAGCCGACTACGTCTTACCGTCTTGTCCTGCTGTTGTGCAGACAGAAACTTCGTTCAGTTCCCCAAAACAACGTCGTCCTGAGCAGCGCACGATCGCCTGCCAAACTGACGCTACCGCAACTCCGGTGACTGAACCGATCATGGTGGCATCCACTCAAACACCTCTCGCAGAATTCCCTAATTTACCACCCCCATCGACTTTTTTACCTCTCCGATCGACCAGCTCATTGCCGTCACTGAGAATTCCTGTGCGAAGTGGAGCTCCGGACCTGACAGCGCGAGGTCGAGCAGAAAGATCTACAAGTGTGGCATCAAACATTGGTGGGAAAGGCGCAGTGGGAAAATGTTCCATGGCTGCGAGGCTCGGCATGCGAGAACGCTCACCGTCTGTACCGCGCGCACCACTTGGCCCCTCTGGAAAAATAATGGGTCCACCTCCACCTGTCGCATCCACAGGCCAGCCACTTACACCACCTACCAGCCGAAAGCGGATGCCTATTTCGCCACCGACCAAAGCGAGTCCCAGGTCCCGTCCCCGCGCTGAGTCGCCCGTGATGAGGTACCCACCTGTAAGCCGAGACGTTTGGGATAGACTACCATCCTGACCGTAACACCTGTGACCGCCCCATACCATATCTCTAAACGGCTGACTGCGAAGAAATATTTTAACTGAGACAGTATGCGGGGAATTACACCTCAGCATGACTGTTTTGCCACGATTGTACTTCTGGTTTGTATCAATAAACTTGTTATGGGCGCTATATGACCATTGCAGTCGATGCGCCCTTTAAACCCAAATAACAAACAATTTTATACAGGAAGAGCGGTCCACAAAGCACGTGGTTTTCACAGACTCTTTGAGCAGTCTCCTGGCATTGAAAACCTTTAACCAGGATAACCGACTTGTTGGGAGGATTCTCAAAATCGTGAAATCCCTACATGACATCGACAGAAATATCGTGTTCTGCTGGATTCCCAGCCATGTCGGACTCGCGGGAAATGAAGCTGCTGACATAACCGCCAAACACGCCATCAGCAATGGCCGTGTGGTCGATCTACGGCTCCCTCCAAGGGACCTATACCCTACTATATTGTAAAATATACAGTCCGAATGGCAAAGAAACTGGAACTCAAAGTGTAGTAAGCTCAGGGTTTTAAAACCGATATTAGGAAAGTGGCGATCCTCGCACCGAACCAAACGACGGGAAGAAGTGATACTCTGCCGATTGAGAATCGGTCATACCTTCGCAACACACAGTTACATGCTGACCGGTGATGATCGACCTTTATGTCCACGCTGCTCTAACCCACTTACCGTGTACCATGTTTTAGTAGGCTGTGTACTGTTAGAACCTCTACGACGTCAGATTTTAGGACAGCTGAGTGTTGACGCTTCTTTGCATGTGCTAATAGGGAACGACTCTGATGTCGTTGCGTCTGGGAATATTTTTATCTTCCTTCGACAAGCTGGCCTTGATGTGATATACCGCCACCCGTGAATATTAATAACAAGCTGTTATAGTAGCACCGTATATTGATTATAATAGTTATGGGCGCAAAATGACCCTGGATGTCGACGCGCCCCTAAACTCCAATCCACCACCACCACATCTGACAGGACAGCCTTAGTGCCCATGATTCTCTGTGCTGCTGCCTTTTTTTCTTTGGTGTACTTCAGGCATAGTTATCGCTTCAGAGCCACATAATTATTGAGTCCTTTCTTTTTTCCGTTCCTCCATCTCTCTCGACTCCTCATGTATTTCAACTCAGAGCTTATCAAGGCTAGGTTCAGAGATGTGAGCTTGAGCTGCCATGCCAGACCGCCAGACATCAATGACTGCACCTGAGCAGTCAGAGCCTCGACAGCCTTGCACAGTGTTTTAACTGTCTGGTGCAGCTGCCCAGATGCTCCAGCACTCACCCCAGTCCCTCCTGGGGAACTGGAAGCTCGGCAGTTGACGCATATGAGTGCAATACTTTCACATCCATGTTGGACAATGTTGGAGACGTTGTGCGCATATGTCCACAATGTCCATGTTGGAGATATTGTGATGGCCGATCGCGGTTTCAATATCCAAGACATCTTGGCGACTCGAAATATCAAGGCAGTAACGTGGTCATTTCTTCGAGGAAAGACACCGTTGTCGCCTACAGAGATGGCACTCTCCAGGCAATCACCAAAGACCGCATTCATGTGGAGAGATTGATTGGCCTGACCAAAACGTAGTGCTTGAGTGGTCCCATTCACTTCTCACATGTGCAATGCGTAAGCGAGATGTATTACGTGGCCAGTTTCCTGTGTGGACTGCGACATGCTATTTTGTAGCAGTTGCTCATGAGCAGAAGGCATGTGCTTCATTTCCTGTCCGTTGGGCTCGGTGGGAGTCGCCACAGATGTGGATGTGTCGTGTTGTGCGCAACACAACATTGTAGTTCACATTCAGTGGTCCCAGTTAGCAACGATGTATTCACTGTTCAAACCCTTAACACTCACAATGATACATCGCAGTACGCGTACGGGATTCCTATGCCATTGTAACTAATGCGATAATATACATTTATCATATGCATACGTGTATTGGAATGGTCATACAGCTGGCAACAGAGACACTGGTGACAAACCGGCCACACATCAATCATTACATCAATCTTCAAATCATTACATCAATTATTTCATGGAAACATAGATATATTGTTCCGGATTGGAAAAATGGGTTTGAGTGGTAACTATGTCTTCGCGTAGTACTGTCTCCTCAGTACTTTGTTGAGCGAATTTTCTGTCTCCTACTCGGGTCGTCCAGTAAGCAGTTTGTTTCACCTCTGCGCGGACGATCAGCCACGTGGTGATCTTCGACAATGCTGCGACCTTATAGCGGATCTCCCTGGTGCTACCACCATGTGACTTGCACTCGATTGGCCGCGACTGCTTGACGATGGGCTCTGACGCTACGGTTTATACATCCGCTGACGCTACGGATACATGACGTTCGCTCACTGATGTTGCAACCGTATGACGGGGGCCCCTGTCACTCTGGCCCTGTGACGGTGTTCTGCAACGCTACCGTCGGGTGGCGTAAGCTCACGGAGACATTGGCCGTGCGACGTGTACTCCCAATCGATTCAGTCCTAGGGCTTGCGTTCACTGACGCCGCCGTCAGACGACTGCTCCTTCCCCGCAGTGGGGTCAGCCTCGTTGCTCGGCTGGCTAGAGAAATGGCGCTCTCTCGGGTTACCACAGCCTCGCTCGTCCTTCCATCCATACACTCCCATTCCAATGCCCATCTCATCTCAACATCCATGTCCTTCACCTTGCCCTGTGCAGCTGTGCCGAACTACACCGACGTCCGAAGTGTGGGCCCTGCGTATCAAGAGGATTTCTGGGCAATTTTCGTCAATTCCACTCCCGGTACTCATTATTGGAGACCACACCATAGCTGATCCAGGCGAAGTAGCGTGTCGTATTGCTGATGTTATCGCAAAGCGTCGTGAACACACCGATCCAACATTTATACAGTACCGTGCCCGTAGCCAGAGGGAGGAGATCAGTTTTACCACCCCCGAACAACTTGTTTACAATTTGCCGTTTACACAAGCAGAACTTACCTCTGTGATCAGTGATTTGAAATGTGTGTGTGAGGGACCAGACGGTGTGCACAACCAAATGCTGAAGCATTTACCAGCGCCTGCAAAGCACGCTTTACTCGCCATCTACAACAGACTTTGGGATGTGGGATATTTCCCACCAGCTTGGCGAAAGGCAATCGTCGTACCACTGTTGAAGCCTGGCAAAAGTGGCGAGGACCCAACCCATTATCGTCCGATATCGCTCACATCATCATTGTGTAAGCTGATGGAAAGAATGGTAAACCTTCGCCTCAATTGGTTCTTAGAAACCCGGAACGTTTTAGCCAACGACCAGTGCGGCTTTCGAAAAAATCGCAGTACGATCGACCATGTCTTAAGGCTCGATACTGAGATTCGTTTGGCTTTTGCGAAAAAGAAACATCTAGGAGCAGTGTTTTTCGACATTGAAAGTGCTTTTGATACCGCCTGGAGACATGGGATCTTGCGGAAGATCCATCGGTGTGGAATCCGTGGATCCCTGGGGGTGTTTTTGAGAAACTTTATGACGGACCGACAATTTTGTGTGCGAGTGGGCAATCAGACATCGGATTGGCTCCACCAGGTTGAGGGAGTCCCTCAAGGCAGTGTGCTGAGCACTTCCCTCTTCTCGCTTCTTATAAATGACATTGGCAACTCGCTTCCCTCGTCAATCGGAAGATCTCTCTTCGCCGACGATTTTGCGATCTGGTCCTGCAGCTCGTCAGCTCCTCTCATGGAACGACAGCTGCAACTTACAATTTCTCGACTCGAAAAATGGGGACATCAGAATGGTCTCAGGTTTTCCATAGCAAAAACGACAGCAATTCATTTCTGCCGACGCCGAGGTAATTGTCCGGACATGACTCTGAAGCTGTAAGGACAAGACGTTCCGTCAGTGCAAATGGCTCGTTTTCTTGGAGTGCAGTTTGACCACCGTCTTTCATACAGAGATCATATAAAAGCGCTCCGTGACAAGTGTTTTAAAGCAATGGCAATATTGAAGTGTGTCTCCCGTATGTCATACGGTGCTGACAGAAAGACTTTGCATCTGCTCTACCGTAATCTCATTCGTTCTAAGCTTGACTATGCATGTTTTATATACGACGGGGCGTGTGCCACCACTAAGCGAATGTTGGACCCAGTGCACCACGCTGCGGTGATAATAATTACTGGAGCATTTCGTACATCCCCAACGGTCAGCGTACTAGCGGATGCTCACGAACCTCCCTTGTCCATGAGGCGTGAAATGCTCGGTCTCCAATACGCCTGCAAAATACGACAGTTTCCGACACACCCAACATATTCAGCGGTGTTCTCCCGTCACATGCATGCGGTCCTTCGTGACCACATTAGGAGAGGAACGCCTTACTGTGTTAGAATGAGGACGCTCCTTAGAGAAATGAGACTTCGAATGCAGGAAATTAGGCAGTATGAGCAAATATCTACCCCCCCCCCGTGGGAACTGGTCTCCCCCTCCATTGACATTTCCCTCGCTGTCGAGAGAAAACAAGATGTGACAAAAGAGGAACTACTATCACGTACCTTAGAGCACATTTCCTCAGTATATCATGGTTACATCGTTACATACACAGATGGTTCAAAGACAGACACAGGCGTAGGTAGTGCTTTCGTTAGGGGATTGACCACAAGATCTTTTTTCCCTGCCGCCACACGCCACGGTCTTTACTGCCGAGTTGATAGCCATCAGCAAAACCCTTTCATACATCGAAGTTGACGACGAGGATACCCATGTTATTTTGACTGATTCTCTGAGCAGTCTTTTGGCCCTGCGCAGTTTTAACCAGCAACATGTCATTGTACGAGACATTTTATCGCAACTTACTTCGATACATAACATGGGAAAACACGTTACACTTTGCTGGATCCCAGCACATGTCGGAATTCGTGGTAACGAGCTGGCCGATCAGGCTGCAAGGCGAGCAGCACAAGCACCAAGTAGAAGCGTGCTCCCACTTCCAGCCAGTGACCACTACCCAATTATATCAGCATTTATTATCAGACAGTGGCAGGGCAGATGGGACCAAATGGAGTCCAACAAATTAAAGCAAATCAAACCACATTTAGCGCTGTGGCCCTCGTCCTTCAGCCAAACTAGAAGGGACGAGGTGGCCATCTGTAGACTTAGAATTGGCCACACGCTAGCCACACATGGGTATTTATTGTGCGGGAAAGAAAGGCCGAAATGTATAAGGTGTAATGCCGCACTATCTGTGCACCATGTGTTGGTGGCGTGCCCAGCATATACGGAAGAACGTAGGCGCCACTTCGGATATAATGCTCATACTTTGAAGTTGGACGACTTGTTGGGAAACGATTCACGATTTATACACAACAGAGCGGTTTTGTGCTTTCTTGCAGATATAGGATTTGAAATAATATACACACCTTCCTAGCTGATAATTTGCTTCCACAGATATCCTCTGTTACGCGCTCTTCATATGTGGCAATCTGATATGTGATTAAGCAAGCTTGTTATGGGTGCAATATAATCCACTGGGGTTGACGCACCCTAAAACCCTAATAATCAATTCACCTTGCCCTGCAACACCAACTCTCCCTACCATGAGCAGGTAGGACAACTTCCCCGGTCCTGCCCTCCAGCTCAGTTTTATCGGGGTAGTCGCGCCCCTTCGGCCCGTCCCCCGGGGTTGACGGAGTCCTGGAGGCTGAGGTCCCCCGTCGCACGGTGCTAGTTGTGGCGGGGGACCAACACGCCTCTTTGGTCCTAATATCCCGGAGGGGCGGGCGGGTCCGTAGGGCCCCATACGGGCCAAGTGACATGTCGCCTCAGACCAAAGGTCTGGGCCCTGGCCCAGTGCCTGTAAGCCTGGCCGGCAGGGGTCAAGCGGTGGGCGGCGCTGGATCCCGGTCGGGGTGGTGAGTCTCTCTCTCCCGGCCGGGCGAAGGCGCCGCCTGCCCCGTATAGCTCCTCGGGCGCCTGGCGTCCTCCCGTCCGCGGGGCCCAGGCGTCCCCCCCCCCGTTGGGCCCCTGTGTGGTGGGGCGCCCGAGGAGCCGAAACCAAGCACAACACATGGCAACAACAACACTTAAAAACACTCCTGGTCCCTCTCGTGAGGGCCAGACCACCTGCTCAGATGGAACCAACACGTTTTCCGCCACCCCGCGGATCCTCATTCTTCGAGGGAAAACACAGACCCTTGGTTCTTTATCCCCCTTTCAAAGACGTAATGGATGCGACCGGTTTGGAAGAATTATTCGATGTGAGAAGTTGAAGGATGGAGGGTTGGAGGTGGAGTTTGCGGTAGCGGAAGAGGCGGAGAGAGCGCTGTCGATGACCAAGTTTGTTTACAGTGTGCGAAAGGATGGCAAGAAGGTAGACGAAATTATTCCAATCTATGTAGAACCCCATAAAACCAAGAACTCATCGAGAGGTATCATCAACTGTTTTGACTTGAGGGATGTACCAGAGGAAGAGATTGTCGATGGACTAGCAGAATTTGGAGTGACTGGAGCGAGAAAGTTGAAGTTGAGGAGAGGTGCAGAGATGGTCACAACTAACAACATCGTACTAACATTCAACACGAGCGATCTTCCTCCAGTGATTCGTGTGGGGTACATCCGGGTTAAGGTCCGTATTTTCTTTCCCAACCCGATGAGATGTTTTAAATGCCAAAAATTCGGCCACACAAACCAGTATTGCCGCAATCGCCCCGCATGTGGCAAGTGCGCCTCTCACGATCACGGAAGTGAACACTGCACCTCTGAGACCCCCCGTTGTGCAAACTGTGGCTCAGAACAAGACCCCCACTCATCGTACGACAGGACCTGCCCGATATACATCAAGGAGAAAGAAATAATTGCAATTAAACACACACAAAAAGTAACGTTCCGGGAGGCTAGAGATATATATGAACACTCACCCCAGAATTACATACGCATCAAAAGTCAAAAGTCATACGTTGATCACACAACATACTCAGCCCAACAATGTTTCTGAGCTTATCTCCCAAATGATAGCCTTACTTCGCTCCTTTGGAGTGCCCCTTACGCTACCTGCAGGGGACATACAGCCAACCCAAGACTACGTCGATACCACCGAAACCCCACCCACTATGAGTGAACAAAACCCTGTACATGACACCACCAATACGGCAGAGCGCGTTGTTTCGACACCAAGGGCCCCGGAAGTCGCAGTTCCCCCACCCGTTATAGAGCAGGCTCCAGAAGAGTGGCATCTTGTCCAGCGGTCTAAGAGACCCACTAAGACCTCCACTATTCTCGAATCCTTACCCACCATACCCACCGAACCCACTCCCATCCAGCCTATCACTGCACCATCCAAAACCACGCCAGGCCCCCCCCCCCCCCCCCCCCAACCCCCCCAAAACCAAAAGAACGAAAAGTTCGGGTTTGGGGGGCCCCCCGCGCCCCGATTTTAAAAAAAAGGGCCCCCCCCCCCAAAAAAACCCCCCCCCCCCAAACCCAAACCCCAGGGCCCCCCCCCCAAAGGCCACCCCCCACCCCCCACCCCCCCCCCCCAACAAAAGCCCCCGGGAAACCCCCCCCCCCACACACCACACCCCCCAAACCCCCCCCCCCCCCCCACCCCCCCCCCCCCCCCCCCCCCCCCCCCCCGGTGACCAAAAAAGGTGAGGCCCCCCCCCCCCCCCCCCCACCAAAAACCCACCACCCCAAAACAAAAACCTATTACCCTATTAACCTTTACCCCCTAACCCTAGGTTACATATGACAGGGTTTCAGACTCTGGACCGGTTTCGCGGACAAAACCAGCCCAAAATCATTGTTCCTGTTTCAATGCATAAACCAACCTATCCGGACCAGTTTTTTATCAGGAATTCGAATCTGCAATCAAAAATAGCAAGGAACACACCATTTGACCTGAAAGTGACCTTTTGACCTGATATGACTAAATGTCAGGTCATTACACAACCCAAAATCAGTGCTCATGTTTCAATGCAAAACCAACCTATCGGGACCAGTTTTTTATGAGGAATTCGAATCTGCAATCAAAAATAGCAAGGCACCCACCATTTGACCTGAAAGTGACCTGTTGACCTGATATTACTAAATGTCAGGTCATTGCACAACCCAAAATCAGTCTTCCTGTTTCAATGCATAAACCAACCAATCCGGACCAGTTTTTATGAGGAATTCGAATCTGCAATCGAAAATACCAAGGCACCCACCATTTGACCTGAAAGTGACCTGTTGACCTGATATGACTAAATGTCAGGTCATTACACAGCCCAAAATCATTGTTCCTGTTTCAATGCATAAACCAACCTATCCGGACCAGTTTTTTATGAGAAATTCGAATCTACAATCTAAAATAGCAAGGCACCCACCATTTGACCTGAAAGTGACCTGTTGACCTGATATGACTAAATGTCAAGTCATTGCACAGCCCAAAATCAGTGTTCCTGTTTCAATGCATAAGCCAACCTATCCGGACCAGTTTTTATGAGGAATTCGAATATGCAATCAAAAATATCAAGGCACCCACCATTTGACCTGAAAGTGACCTTTCGACCTCATATGACTAAATGCCAGGTCTATGCATTGCCCAACCACCACGACCACTCGTCTTCTGCGAAAAAAAAAATGCTGACGAATCGGTTAGCCCCTATCGGTCCGAATCAAACACTTGCTTTAATTACCCAAATCGTCCACTATATTTTGCTGTCACTTAAACGAGAGACAGACAAGACAAACCAGTTCAATATTGAGTCAACGTACGCATAAGAACAGGATAAAACAATACTACTCAGTGCCGTCGGGAGACGCCCGAAATAATGCGGAAGCTCGTCGACACGCACAACCGAACGATTGAACCCCGCAGGCCACTACAGTCAGCGTCACCAACCACCATAGACCCTGCGCTAAGCGTAGGTACCTACGTGCCACTGCCGCCGGGACGGGCTGTCATTTTTTCGGATCGATCGGATCGATATCGGAATCCATATCGGAGTCTGTGGCAGCGGCATACTCGTCATCTTCTCCGACATCTTCTATTCTTCCTGTCTCTTCCTCTTCTCCAGCGTCCAACTCGCCTTCCGCGTGACAATCGACCTCGATGTCCGCCTTCCTGTTGGTGCAGTTCACGCACAGCTCCGCCACTGTACACTCCAAGCACGACAGCTCATCCAGCAGCAAGTTGTTGCCGTGGGCCAGCTTGATGCTGTGCTTGAGCATGATTCCCCTGTAAGGGCACTTCATGCGCGTGTTGGCTGGGATTCTTTGCAGTGGAGGAACTTCGCGCACAACGAAGAAGTCGAACTTCTTGGTGTAGTCTCGCAGTTCGCCTCTGACAACCTCCACGACCTCCCGGGTTGAATGGACTCCGTGATCTCCTGTTTTCAGCTGTCCGCGCAAGAACGCACATTTTACAATGGAACCGATCGTGTCGCTGATGTTCTTGCCTTCGTTTGCCTCATAGTAGGCGTAGGTGATCCGTTTCAGATTCAGCTTGCCCTTTGACATCACCAGATCCGCGTTTGTAAAGCACGACCGGAACTGTGACGCGCACCCGTCGGGAGTCGTAGCCAGTTGTTAATGTTGAGGCCTTGCTCTGTGCGCAGAATGCTGAACATTAACTCCTCAAACTGACACACCTGCTGATTATCATGCCTCTTGTCATCAGACAGGAAGCATCAGACGGCGCCTTTTCAGTCATCAGACATCAGACGGCGCCTTTCCCGAGACTTCCGTCTTGTCTCCTGAATTCCACCCCGATTGGGTACAGCGCCACCGTCACTTGGTTCGAGGCGTAGTGACAACTTGTGGGCGATTCACGATGCTCGACAAGGAGGTTTTGTTGATAGTCTTCGACCGTTGTGATGTCCTCCTGTCCCAGCACGTCTCGCATCCTCTGGTGAAAATTCCATTGATGGTGGGCTGTGAAGATGTGTTTCTTTCCCGTCACGAGCATATCACCGAACTGTTAGATGGCAGCCGACACCGTCTTCGTCTCAGGGAACAGGCCAAAGACTTGTTTGCGCTTAATCTCGCACCACTTCTGCCTCCACAGAGAGACGGTTACCAGGCGATCGGCGTCAGCGGTGGAGATGGGCAGATCGGGCGTGGGACACAGCGGGCACTTGCCCATGGCACACTCTCGCCTCCATGTTGTCGGATCGGTGGCGTTGTGGTCTGTAGATCCACTGGAACACATGGCCAGCTGAACCATGGCGCGGCAGGAGGACGACACACCCAGTCCGACACCAGTCTTTTGTAGCGCGGCCAGGAGACGTCGCATGTTTGTGTGCGTTGGGCAAGCACTCCGCTCGATGTCCCGGTGCTTCGGTGTCACCGCATTGGCAGGGAACGCACGCAGCAGAGTAGACACTGCGAAGTTGCAGGGGTCGTTCTCTTGAACCTGTTTCTCTTTGAAGTCGACAATGATCTGTTGTTTTGACTTCAGCAAGAGATGCTTGGGCAACCGCTTGCCGTAGGCCACCGACACATACTCTCCATTGACTGATCGGGTGTTGACTGCGTTCTGTAGGACGAATTCCTCCAGGACAGCCGGCCACTTCGTGACGTTCAGAGAACAGCTTTGTAGCTTTCGCTGCAGCAGACTGTTTTCGGTCCCGCTCGCGATAGCCGCCAGGACCATGCTGCCATATTTCGGAGTGCTGCCAATCGCCTGAGCCAGCACTTCTATGTCGCCAGCAACATCTGCACATAGACCGGCCTCCCGAGCTACCGCTATCGCGAACTCGGTCCCGAGCGTGTGCTGGCACAGCTTGGCGTGGCTTCGCCTGAGATAGGAGTTCTTCAACGAGTCTGCTAGTTTGCACGCTTTGATGTACCTGGGCGTGTACTGCGGTGGGAAAGAGACATTGTATGCGACGAACAATGCCGCAGCGAGTGGATCCGCAAACATCCGCTCGATCCAGTACATCAGCAGCTCAGTTCTCTCTTCGCTTCTGAGGCCAGCAGCCAGCGACCCGACCTTCTTTGCCGCGTACCAGACGTTGCGACCAGACATGCGTGGCACACGCGTCAGCTGGATGCACTCCGTGTCTGGAAAGTGCGGTAGGCAACGAAAGAAGTGGTCTATGGAGGCCAGACAGTCGCTGGGAAGGAGTCCCACAAGCCGCGCCCTGTACCGACGCTTGGTTCTCTCACTGTACAATTTTGGGTCTGAAGAGACACTGTCTTCACCACCAGTGAGCTCCTGTCCATCAGGTGCATCAGCTTGTGCTTGTTCGTCATCTCCTGTCCACGGATCGTCCCGTCCATCTCCGGTAACATGTGGTTCACTACTCCATCGCTTGGCAATGTTCTGTCTAGCTGTACTACCTCTCTTTTCGTGCAAGCGACGTTTCTTGTTCGTGTTTCTGACATGACCTTTGAGAGTGTTCGAGTCATAGCGGCCCCACACAGTGGAGGACGACCGCGTGGCTGCGGCCTTGACAGAGATCTTTCACCCGATCTGGAATGACTTGTTGAAGCGCTGTTGTCAGGCGTGGTTGGCGACTGTTTCCTACACTTCCGCGTCGCTTTCTTGTGGTATTTCAGCTTTTCTGATTCAGAGAGTCGACTGTAGTTCGTACTACCCTTCCGACCGCCCAGTTTGCCTGCCGCTTGTGACTGTAACTTGCTCTTCTTTGGTGGCATCTTGGGGTAGCTTAGTTATTCAGACGTGTCGTTACCAACCACCGTAGCGTCAATTAGGCAGGGTAGAGGTACACGGACACCTGAGGAAGAATAAGAAGGATAACGGTCAGAAAAATGCCTCCACTGGGCTGGACATTTCAGCTCAGGTGATGCACCAACATTTTGCACAGAGGTTTACACTGGATGCCCCATGCACAAAGCATTGGGCAGTAGTTCAGAAGATGGCCCTGTGATCAAAATATCATGGAGACAAACTAACCTATCATAGGTATTAAAAATGTATCATAGGTATTACAAATGTATCGTATGTATTAAAAATGTATCGTAGGTATCAAAAAAGTATATTAGGTAGGGTTAGGTTAGGTCAGGTTAGGCTTTTTCAAAGGGAGGGCCATCTTCCGAACCATGGGCCACACGCACTTTTTTCCAGTCGGGGCATAAATGACCCATTGCGAAAAAAAATTGGCGCAGAATCCAGCATAACTGGTGAGTGCCGAAATTCGGTGCGTGAATGAGGGAGAAGTTTTGCCGCAAGCGGCACCAAGAAAGAATTTCAGCACACTGGGGAGCAATTTTACTTTCCATCTCGCTTTTTCTCCTCATTTCTGCCAGCTAGGTACCTAGCTTTTCCTGGTGGAACGGTGGCAGATGGCCAATTTTCGCAAGCAGCTGCCAACCCTCCAGCAAATGGCTATTAAAGAGGTATAACAGGCATTTCGCCGAGCCCAGAACCAACATAAATTGAGTCTACAGCAGGGGCGTAACTTTTTGAAAATCGTTGGGATTGCGCTTAGTTGTTAAGAACACCTTTTGATCCATATCGCGTCATAGGCATAATGTAGTTTTCAAAATCTTGGGGTTGCACCTACAAGCCCATGTCTACGGAAAGTTACACCCGATGGTCTACAGCTCCAACAAGTTCCAACCAAGGCTCCAACAACTCAACTGACTCGTTAAAATGCGCGTTAATAATGGCTGGGGCAAGGGAGGAACCAGGGGGGGGGGGGGGGGGGGGCGGACCGGGTCATGCCCCCCCCCCCTCCATGATGGCGATTTTTCACGAAAAATCGCACTAAAGTGCGATTTACTCGAAATCTAAACACATTTTATTAGAAACATATGTGCTTAAACGATCTCTTACATCATACGCGGCCCAAATCCGATGAGTTTTTGAAAATCGGAGATTTTTTATTTGCCCCCCCCAAACATGAGCTTCTGGATCCGACCTTGGGCTGCGCGACGGTGGCGCGGTGGCGCTTTGTGTTGAATTTGGCAGCGGAGTAAGGTTTCCAAATGAAGGTTTTTCGTTCCTTGAAGTTGTCTCCCCGCTCATCTCGTTTCTGCGTGCGGATGCCTTGTAAAAAAACCCACCGTTTTTATAACACGTGTTAAACCGACAGGAAAACCAATAGACTATGTTAAGAGAATGTGCAGCCACAATAGCTATTGGTTTTAAAGTGGATTTAGGCGTTGTTGAAAAATCTGTGGGTTTTTTACAAGAGGGTTATTTTTTTACAAACTGAGGTCGGCGACAACATGCGGGTACGAAACCATTGAATGCGCCGTCAATATGGCTTGCAGAGAATCGGCCGTGGCACCATTTTGTTTCTGAGGCTTCGCTGAATCTATTAAGCTCCAGTTTTTCACTAAACAGAGCCCGGGCATGTCTTCTATCAGCAGGTTTTGTTAAAAAATTGGTAGTAAATTAGACTCTTTGCAAGGATGTTTTACTCTGGTCGGTTTCGCTAGCATCCATCACAATGCCTCAGTGGCTTCGGGGAGCTATTGAAACCCAGTATGTTCTCGAAAGGAAATTGAATGGATAAGAGATTGAGCGGCGTGCGAACCCCGTCAGGCATCTACTTTTGGTGCTATGCCTCTCTGAAGATGGGAGACGAGATTTTTTTACTCTGAAAATCGCGTTTTTTTCGCCATTTTTTGGTCTTCTAGGGCAAATTATTCATACTTTAAGTAGATTTATCAAACTTTTTTGGATGGCAAACGGTAACCCACTTAATTTGTGACATTCTGACGACAAGTTTTTGAAGATTGATGGAAAACTGGCGCGTGCATATTTTTTTTTACACCGATGTCCGCCAAACGGGTCCAGAGTCTGAAACCCTGTCATATACTGACAAATGAGTGACATTTTACAATGGAACTGTAGAGGTTTGAGAACTAGTAATAACGAATTACAACACATTCTACACCGTCGTACACTGTCAGTAGTATGTCTGCAGGAGACCAAGCTCTCCTCCGGTGCTTCCTTTTACCTAAAAAACTACTCTGTTTTACGGAAGGACGTCATCACACACACTGTGGCACATGGTGGTGTGCTCATTGCCGTCCACAACTCAGTCCCTTTTCAGCAAGTACACCTGACATCAAATATCCAGGCTGTCGCTGCTCGGGTCATAATTAACCGCCGTGTTGCCACCATATGCTCTATGTACTTGCCCCCAGGACACACCTTTTCAATTCCAGAACTGTCGCAGGCAATAGATCAGCTTACTCCTCCGCTGATTATATGTGGAGATTTTAATGCCCACCACCAAGTTTGGGGCTCAACGAATACCTCTAGTCGCGGACGTGCCCTTGAACAAATTATCCGGAATGTCCCCCTTGTAGTTCTTAACTCTGGTATTCCAACACATTTTACACTGCCAACGGGACAAACCTCCGTGCTGGACCTCACGCTTTGCAGTCCTGAATTTGTCTCCTATTTGGACTGGTCGGTGGACGATGATCCGGGTACGAGTGACCATTTTCCAGTTTGGACAAGTTTCATTGATAGAGTGGAAGCTGGCCGACGACCTCCCAGATGGATTTTTAGTAAAGCAGACTGAAGCTCCTTTCAGTCCGATGTCGAAGAGAGACTCGGTGAGTGGTCGGAAGGATCGGTTTCCATGGAAACGCTTACAGCTGCAACGTTAGAAAGTGCTCAGCGGTATATTCCTCGTTCGTCGGGCACGTCACGCCGTGTACCAGTCCCGTGGTGGTCAGAAAATTGTCAGGATGCGTTACGTGCTAGGAAGAAGGCATACCGGGTTTTCAATCGCGACAGCAGCATGACGAATCTGATAGCCTTTCGCAAAGCAAGAGCTCACGCGAGGCGCACTATCGCTGAATCCAAACGGCAATCATGGAAAACATACGTGAACACGTTAAATCGCTCCACCCCATTGTCATCTGTGTGGTCCCGCATTAAGCGCATTTCGGGGAAGCTTACGCGCACGCCACTCCCCACCCTCCAAATGGGAGGCCGAGATATTATCGACCCGAAAGATGTTGCTAACGAGATTGGACGGGCCTTTTCCGAAAGGTCGAAAAACAAAAACAGTCATCGTTTCTTGACATACAAGGCTCGATGCGAGGCACTACCTCTTGATTTTACCACATCAGACACAATTCACTACAACAATGCGTTTTCTATTACCGAATTGACTGCCGCGATAAGCTCCCTTAGGAACGTAGCCGAGGGACCTGACACATTACACAACGACATAATCAAACATTTCCCGAGAACGGTTGTAAATACTCTTCTACAAGTGTTTAATGAAATGTGGGAAAGAGGTACCTTTCCATCGGCATGGCGGAGGGCGCTTATCGTCCCCATCTGCAAACCGAACAAAACCGGCAAGGACCCACTTCACTATCGACCCATTTCACTTACCTGCTCGCTCTGCAAAGTGTTTGAAAAAATGGTGAACCTACGACTTATGTGGTTTTTGGAGCGCAACCGATTACTCACCTCCATACAGAGTGGCTTCCGCAAACACCGTAGCACATTTGATCACATTTTAGCTCTTGACTCCGTTGTACGCTTGAGCTTTATGAAACAATGTCATACCGCAGCCATATTTTTTTATGTCGATGGTGCCTATGATACCGCATGGCGGCATGGTATCATCATGAAGCTGCACCAAATTGGCATAAGAGGTCCGATGGGGTTTTTCTTGAAGAATTTCTTAACTGACAGGACATTTCGCGTTAGAATAGATGGCTTCCTCTCTGACACTTTTCAGCAGATTGATGGCGTTCCGCAGGGAAGTGTATTAAGTGTGACTTTGTTCGCCATTGCTATAAACGATGTGGGCAATAGATTACCAACATCGGTAGGACGGGCATTTTTCGTAGATGATTTTACAGTGTGGTTCTCATCTCGTACGGTGCGGACGGTACAAAGGCAGCTCCAATTAACTGTTACGAAATTGATGGAGTGGTGCGATAAAACTGGTTTCACAATATCCACTTCAAAGACTACCGCTGTCCATTTCTGCCGCAAACGCCGTTGCGCAAACCCAACGATAAGTATGAACGGCCACCGCATACCATTCAGACCGGCAGTCAAGTTTCTTGGTGTGTGGATGGACCGCCATATTACATACAAAACCCACATAACTGAGCTTACCAACAAATGTACAAAAGGTCTCCAGGTAATGAGTACCGTCTCTAGATGTTCATATGGGGCTGACAGATCAATCTTGCTTCTCATGTACCGATCCCTTATACGTTCTAAAATTGATTATGGGTGTTTTATCTATGACGGAGCATGTGATACCTCCAAGCGCCGACTCGATGTTATCCATAACACAGCCCTCCGGATTGCCACTGGAGCTTTCCGCACTTCACCATCAGACAGTGTTATGGTAGAGGTGGATGAACCTCCCCTTGCGCTGCGACGCAGGATATTGGCAGCTAGATATGCATGCAAGGTAGCCCAAAACCCAGAGCATCCAGCATATCCATGGATATTTCCGGGATCATCGATGCCACGCCAGTCGTCTTGCAGTCAGCGCATTATGCCGTTCTGCTGGCGCATTGCCTCGACGCTGCGTAACTGCAGCATCCGACCCGGTTGTGTGACACGTATTGCTGTTTCGACTACTCCTCCATGGCAGATTTCCCCACCACAAATCGATATTGCCTTGTCATGCTAAAAAAAAATGCGATATGAGTACAGCAGAGCTCCGAATAATGTCTCTTAAGAAAACACACGAATACCATGACTTCTCCCGGACTTATACCGACGGCTCCAAGTCGGTGTCTGGCGTGGGCTGCTCCTACGTCAGTCGTTCCGGTTCTGGCTCTTTCTGTCTACCAAAGCATGCGTCGATTTTTACCGCTGAATTGTATGCCATTTTGAAAGCTGTTCGTTTTATTCAAATTGATCAGACACCAAAGCACGTTATATTCACAGACTCGCTGAGCAGCCTTTTAGCAATGCAATCCTTCAACCAGGACAGCATACTTGTCCGCAAAATTCTACGAGTTGTAGAATTACTAGACGGAATGGGCAAGACAATTGCTTTCTGCTGGATCCCCAGTCACGTTGGACTAGCTGGGAATGAAGCTGCCGACATGGCTGCGAAGGCAGCTATCAACAGCGGCCGCGTTGTTTCCCCGGGAGATTTCTACCCATATATATCATCGTATATTCGATCAGAATGGCAACGAGCCTGGAGTTCGACATGTAATAAACTAAAGATCCTGAAGCCGACACTAGGGCTGTGGAGATCATCGTATCGGGTCGATCTATGGGATGAAATTACGCTCTGCCGTCTAAGAATAGGACATACCCTAGCCACACACAGATACTTGTTGTCTGGAGATGACCGACCCTTGTGCCCACGCTGTTCTGCCCTGCTTACTGTATACCATGTAATTGTAGCTTGTTCAACACTGGAACCTCTACGACGTCAATACTTTGGAAGAGCGAGCAACGACTCCTTACGTATGCTTCTGAGTGACGACTCGGATGTCGTGACGTCCGGTAACATCTGTACGTTTCTTCGACACGCAAACTTTGATGTGATATATCGTCCTTGATGAACCAAGATTTTACCCCCACTAATGATTATTTGAAGGACATACCGTTTTAGTCTCTCTCTAATCATTGTTATGGGCACAAAATGACCTTGCTGTCGACGTGCCCCTAAACAGCAATCCACCACCACCACGACTGCTCCTTGGCACTACCGACCGTTTGACATGCCTTCAGTGACGATGGATCCGCATCATGTCGGCTAGCTGACGGTGCGGACGTTTAGCGTACGCCCTCCGACGCTTCGCCTGTGGGATGTCAGCGCGCTGCTGGTGCAGCCGTGTGATTGCCGCTCACTGGTGATATGGTCGTATGACATGCGCTCGCTGACATGTGCATCATATGACGGTGCCAAATGATCCTGCAGTCGCGTGGCGCGTGACGGCAGACGTGGACACCGCATAGCGCATACGGGCTGCACACCTGACGGGAACGGTTCAGGTATATAAGTCGTGTAGAAGTCGACGAGTTCCAGGAATCAACGAGTCCGGACACGGGAGCCAAACGCATTTATAAAAGGTGGTCTGAAATTAACTTCGTTACGCAACGACTCAGTGTTGCTGAATGGCTAACTAATAGCTAATACGCATCACTATGTTTTATTTCGTATGCATTACATGGATGTGGCAGGCATTGTAACCGTTGGTCTGAAGCAAAATTATAGCGTTGGAAAACGAAAAGCCACGAATATCGCGCATGAACAGTGCCGGTAGGTGTCTGGTGTATTTAATGGGTACACGAAATGATACGGAATATGGTGGGAGATCAGATAGCTATACGAGTGGATCGAACGGCTACAAGGGACATGGCGGTGTGCCGTGGCTGGGCAGACTTGTCGCCAGTGTGACTAATAGAACATTTCGACTTTACTTTGATCAGATCTGCGGAACTACATGATCAGATCTGGTCGATGCGACCTAAAACTCAGCTGAGGTCTGCGGTTGGCCGCATACGAGGAGACGAAAATGAACATCTGAATGCTGCGTATCACAAAGCATTTGATGATTGTACGTGCATGCAGAGTTGAAAAAACGTCGATACTGCCTCCCACCGAACTCCAAATGCACGATTTCGTGTCCTTCAGACTGTCGCATTGCGGCATGGACCCACTTCATTGTAGACCAATTTCACTGACATCTTTAATATGCAAACTACTAGAGAAAATGTTTAGTGCGAGACTCTCCTGTTTTTAGAATCACGACGTGTACTTTCGACTCATCAGTGTGGTTTTAGGAAAAACAGGAGCACTCTTGATCACATTTTAGCTTTAGACACGGAAGTTCGTATGGCTTTTCGAGCAAAACGACAAGTTGGAGCGGTGTTCTTTGACATTGAGAAAGCTCATGACACAACATGGCGTCATGGAATTCTTAAGAAGCTTTTTAAGTACGGAATACGCGGGCCAATGGGTACATTTATGCAAAGCTTTTTATCTGATCGATACATAACTGTGCGTATTGGAAACAGTTATTCAACCAGATTCGAGCTTTAAAAAATGGGATTCCACAAAGAAGCGTGTTAAGTGTAGCTCTATTTTAAATCATGATTAATCACATTGGTAATACATTGCCAAATCATATACATCAATCACTGTATGTAAGCACGAGCCATACAACGGCAGCTTCAGCTGGCTGTAGGGAAGCTAGAGAAATGGAGTATGCTGAATGGTTTTAAATTATCTGTATCGAAAACAGTGCCTTACATTTTTCCTGCCGGATCCGGCAATGTGACGAAATTAACTTAATGCTGTATAAACAGCGTGTGCCAACCAAACCACTCGTGAAATTTCTGGGAGTGCATTTCAACTATCGTCTGGATTATAAAGAACAGTTTAAGATACTTAAGGACAAATGTTTCAAAGCTTTAAATATTCGGAAATCTGTTCCAAGAGCATCATACGGTGCTGATCGCAAGACGCTTCTGCTCCTGTATCGCTCACTAATCAGGTCAAAGCTCGACTACGCATGTTTTGTGTACGATGGGGCGTGTAAGGGCAGAAAGCGTACGTTATCATCGCCGGTGCATTTAGGACATCGCCAACTGCCAGTCTCCTCGCTGAGGCCTACGAGCCGCCGCTGGCATTGAGACGAGAATACGTAGGGTTGCGATATGCTCTTAAGTTACGGCAGTTTCCGGAGAATCCGGCCCATCGTGCTGTTTTCTCCCGGCACATGAGATTGCTTTCCAGAGAAAAGAGAAACTGATGTTTTTCATTTTCGGACCGTATATGGAAACCTTTCCACGAGAGACATCAGATACGGCGGAATTATACGACACCAGCAACTACTCATACCCTTTGGCAACTGGTACGACCATAAATTGATACAACTCTACCATCGATACTGAATCGCGACACCCCCGATCAGATGTCACGCTCCGAGTCTCTGCAGCACATGTCTTCATACCAAGGATACAGAGTCATCTTTACTGACGGGTCGAAGAGCGACACAGGGGCTGGCTGTGCATTACTGACTTACTGACGGGTCGAAGGCGACACGGGCTACGAGCATTTTACTGACGGGTGATAGCGAAAGGGCTGGCTGTGCATTCGTGTGTGATAATGATGTACGCACTTTCCGCCTACCGAACGAAGCGTCTGTATGCTCATGCGAACTTACTGCTATCATAAAAGCTTTGTGTTTTATCGAAGTATCGGAAGAACTATCATTTGTTTTATTCACAGACTCTCTTAGCAGTCTCTCATCATTGAGAAAGTTGTATCCATGCCACCCGCTATTGCAGAATATTCTTGGTCGTGTGACCCCATTCAGAGAAACTGCCAAAATTGTAGTACTGTGCTGGATACCTAGCCATGTGGGGATTGGGGGAAATGAGCTGGCGGATGCCGCGGCTAAGCGAGGATCTCACAAAGCACACATACCTGCTCTACCTCTTCCGGCCACCGATTACTATGCCATTTCTTCATTGTTTACTCAAAATGACAAGACATGTGGAACATGGAACTCGGGAATAAGCTAAAGGCGATTAAGCCAAAACTGAGAGAATGGCCATCGTCCCGGCGTAAATCCAGAAGAGAAGAGGTGACACTGTCGACTGAGAACTGGTCACTGTTATGCTACCCACTGCTACCTTTTATGCGGAAACGAGCCACCGCTGTGTCCTCGATGTCGCGCACGTTTGACGGTACGTCATGTTTTGTACTCGTATGGAGGCTACGATGGGGAGCGAATGCGACACTTTAGAACTGCAGCCAGGTCGCTGACATATACAGACATGCTGGATGATGATTCCCCAATCGTACGCAATGGTGATCTCTTTCACTTTATCTCAGAAATAGGATTCGAGGCTATTTATACACTATGAAGTCCACGCTTTATTGCACGAAGAGCCAACAAAGTCAAACCAGCTTAAATATTCCGGTAGTAGCAGTTGGGAATAACGATGCATCAAACAATAGAGGCGCCACAGCTCCACAGAAAGTCTGCACAGATCTGGGCGAAGCGAAGGCAGCTTTCAGATGCGAGTCAGTACAGCCGCCCAGAGCAGCGAGAGGCGTGCCCACCAATTCAGCAGTCCTCAGATGGAGTCAGCACAGCCGCCAGTAGCAGCGAGAGACGCACCTACCGGCGCACGAAACCTCGTTGATCTCAGCCGACGCCAGCTCCGACATCAGCAACTGTCGTGGACAGGGCACAGGCATTAGCCATTTGGTTAATCAGACGACAAGGCGGAAGAAGAGCGAATGCACCCATTCGCTCCCATCGGAAGAGCCATATATGTCCAACACTGTCCACTGGCCATTCCAGCCAGTCCAGACGTCCATGACCAGCACCGGTTCCGAGCCAGCATCCATGAAGACTGAGTGCATTAAGCAGGCACACCTCGCAGGATGCACATGGCGTGCACAATACATGCACGGAGACGGAGTGCATTAGGCAGGCACACTTCGCAGGATGCACATGGCGTGCACAATTCATGCACGGATACGGAGTGCATTAAGCAGGCACACTTCGCAGGATGCACATGGCGTGCACAATACATGCACGGAGACGGAGTGCATTAGGCAGGCACACTTCGCAGGATGCACATGGCGTGCACAATACATGCACGGAGACGGAGTGCATTAGGCAGGCACACTTCGCAGGATGCACATGGCGTGCACAATTCATGCACGGATACGGAGTGCATTAGGCAGGCACACTTCGCAGGATGCACATGACTTGCACAATTCATGCATACGGTTTGCAACCAGTGTTGGATTTTCACTTCTCGTTCTTGGATTCGGAGTGTATAATCTTTGAGTTCATGCAATTACGGAGTGCATAATGCCTGGTAACCATGGGGTGAATACAAATTACTGAGACAAAGAAATAAAGTCTTGTTTTTCCATTCAAGAAGCATACATTACAGGTGTTTCATCCCACACAGTCTAAGTATGCCGCCTGATGCTGGATCACATAAAATAGTATTCACTGAGAATACAAACTTCACATAGCAGTCATATGTGTTGTGGTGCTGGAAAAGTGTTAAATATACTGTCATTGGCAAGAAGTGATGCATTTAATCGTGATTGATTTTCCATGCGAGTTTGAATATATTTCAACTTCAGGTATGTAGGTATATTACTATGAAGAAATATATTATTCAAGCTTAGGGTATCCACAAGACACGTCTTACACAGTTTACCTCCATGAAGCAAACAAATTGGTTAGGCTTCGTTAGGTTATGATAAGTTGGGCTCTACTCTTAAGTTGGACAAGTTTTCATATCTAATGCTTTTTTATATTTCAAGAATTTGTTTTTCAACAATGAACCAGGCAAGGTTAGGTTATGTCAGGTTATGTTCTTTAATTTGCTTTTTTTTAAGAAAAATACTAATTGAAATTTTTCCTTTTTCAAGAGAATTGTTCTTTTTGCATTGAAGGTTAGGCTAGGTTAGGGTAGATTATGCCACATATTTTATTTCCCAAATTAATTTTTACACTATATTACCCAACTCCAAGCCCATTTATTGGTGTTGTTTTGCCTGCGAACTGGAAAGTATGTATTTACAGTGGAAGTGAGTGGTCACACCATGTAAACCACATTTTTAAACATGGCATTGGAAAAAGGAATTTAAATAACCCAAAATTACCCTAAACTGCAAATTTACAAATAGAAACAAAGTGATGATGAACAAGAATTATGCCTTTCACATCAGGAACCACAAAACCTCAATATCCCTTATGGAAAATGATTGGTCCTGAACCCTGTGCTGATGAAGAATGCCCATGGCATGGTTGGATTTAAAAACATAATGTATCAGGACTGCAAAAAAAATGTTTCCAATAGGAAATTTGAATCCATTCATTCCATGCACCACCATAGGCATTATGTTAAATTTGGAAATCATTATGTCGCATTGGCAACAACAAAAGTGTACAAATTTACACCTGTGATTAGCATGCTCCAACTGTTACCCATCGAAAGCCAGCATTAATAGCAATTAGCCATATTCGCCGCAATAGAATCGGCAGAAAAAAAAACAGAATTCCTACAAGGGGTATGCCAGACAATAGGAGTCACAGAAGATAATAAAGCAGCTACTATTCCCACAGCACCTACTCTTTTCCCCGAGGCGCACACCTGAGGAGAACGAAAACAGAAAAAATAACAATAGCCTCCTCCCCGGCTTCGTACCTTGGCTGTTGCCTTGGCTGACTCGATAGGCCTTGGGCTGGCCCAAGGCCGGCTGGCCTTAACCTTCATCAGGGCTGGCTGCGACTTGTGTTACATTGTCACAAAAATAATGCAATCGAGACAAGCTGCTCTTTTACCTTTGTCAACAAAGATTTCATCCCATTGGCTGAGTTCAAACCATTAAGCCAATCAGCAGCCACCGTACAGTCAGCCGGAGTTGACGAAAGACCAGTAAGCGGCTCGTAACCACCCCGCATTTAGCAGCGTATAAGAACATGACGGCTAAATTTCCATTTTCCCGGAGTGGGAGAAATTAGTTGTCGGAGTGGCATAAACACTATTATTGCCACCAGTTTGTGGTGTATTTAAACAATGTAGGTCATGAAATGGAAGGACACTGAAATTTCTGGTTATATCGTGGTCCATTTGACTGTAAAATATAACCAGATTTGAAGAACGTTTTGGTACCATTTAGGTCATTTTCTTGCGTAAAATCCATCGGATATCTTTTTTGTTTTATTGCTCTGGACTGGTCCAGGATGCAAAACGATCAGTTTTGTTCATGTCAAGTTATGTAGAACATCTCAATCTTCAAGGAAACAGAAAGGAATGCATTATTTATGGCCTTTCTTGGCCGTAGTTTAAAAAGCTCCGACCGGAGTGGGAGCTGGAGAGCCGCGAATCCATCGAATCCAAGAAGCGCCGTTCGGGTCTGGCCAGTCTGGGAATGGTGGTTTCCCTTCATTAGGCGAGCCGAGAATAGAGGTTTCTTTCACTTGGCGAGGAATTTTTCTTGTATGCACCGAGTTGCCCACTGGATGGAAAGAGACGAAAGAGGCTCGTTGTAGGCATCGCCAACCTTGGTAGGAACGACCTACGTATCTATTAGCAATATCTTCGCCATTGAAATTATTGGCTGGGATAAGCCTCGTGAGTTGTATGATGGGATATAGTCCGATAATTCAGGGACCAGGTAGTGAGACTACTAGTTGATCTCGTGTAGTATCGGCCGACGTAGGAACTGAGGCCCAATTGAGGTTTCTTGAAATTTAATTATTCTTGTTGGTGTAAACTTCAGTATCAAATCAGAAATATACCTACCTAGCTAGAATGATGTATGCATAACCAGCTTAATGTTGAGAAGTATGGGTAGCCATAGCAAAATTGTGATTCCTTATATTTTGCAGTGGTGCACATCTGTATCCCTCTGTTGGTGCCCATGCATGCAGTGGCACAACCTAGGACAGGGGACCCTCAATGTTTGCTTTGCTTCTCAAATGACTTCAACTTTTAACATGGGACTCTATGGAGTGTGCCCCCAATCTATTTCACCCTGCCCATTGCCTTTCAGGTATTCCCCCCCCAATAATTTTCATAAATGAACATCCATAACCTGGAAAGAGTATTTTCATAAGGGTGTTCTTAATGTGTTGGATTTGGATAGAAGAACCTTTCAGATTGCTTTGTTTTGTTTTGGAAATAAAGCTTTCATTTTTGTAAGACAATATATTTTCAGGAATAAGGGATTGGTCCCCTTCAGTGCACGGATACAGTAACTCACAAGCATTGTTGTGCTCTAACTAAATGTTTCAGGAAATTGTGAAGTGCACCCCACCTCATACCCCAATAAACTCCATTATTTGGTTTTTTTTTGTCCCTGCAGCTTCCTGAACATTCCTATGCCATGACAAATCATAATATATGTCCACAAATATTTTGAGGATGTGATTGCTTTTGTGATTTGCAAGTTGTGTAGGGACTTCTCTAGTTCTCTAGTTCTGTCTAGCCTTGCATTCTTCTGAACACTAGGGGACAAGTCATTTGTACGAAACAGCAGCTCAAATACCCTATGCGTAGCGCGGGACAATAACCAAGTGTCGATTGGCCCAGGGTCAGAGGTCACCGTTTGTGACAGGCTTATCCACACATAATATACGACTTTGTATTACTGATCGAGTCCAATATGAATTATTTTGTTAACTTGCTCTCAGGCAAGAAAAACCCGCATTCAAATGCTCCAATCCACCACACGTGCACATGATAGTACTGCTCACGCTACCATATATGTACGCTTATCTGCGCATTAAAATCACATATGCCCCGCGTTAGGCTGTTCCCGCCAAAGCTGACAACGGCTGTGGCAGGATACATAGAACCCGACACGGAGCAGAAGGCCCGGTACCGTAGCCAGCTAAGTCTTATGTCGGCGCAGCCCCAAGGCCACCGCGGGCGGGCGCGATCCCGTGGACGATCCGCCTCATCGTGACGGGGGCCGCGAGTGGACCAGAGCCAAGCCTCTCGGCATGGCTGTCTCCCAAGAGGGCGACGCGGTGGTCATGCTGGAGCGGAAACGGTTTCGCCATATTAAATTCGAGATGGCTGTGCCTCCCGGTCACCACAACCGTGCGCCGCACTCTCTCACCGGCCCCATCACGACGGCCGCCCACGACTGCCTCCCTGCCATCCACCACCCGTCCCCGGCCTCCACGACCCCTCCAGTCACTACCACTGCCACGACTGCCACTGCCACATCCACACCCCGTAGCGCCACGCACACCGTCGCCTCAGCCGCGGTCACAGCCGAGGACGCGCCACGGTTGGTTGTGGTGTTTCTTCAGCGGAAACAACAATGCCTTAGTAAATTGGGTGATGTGGCCCTGCTGTTACTGAGAGATAGCATCGTCTAAGAGCGAATTTTAGCGAACCACGCTCGTCATGACCGTCAGGTTCGACGTGGATGGTCGAGTGTCTCCACGCCGCTCAGGGCGCATTGGACGACAGAGAGATAGGGCGATAGTGAAATGTAACTGGGATTTAGGGATTTTATATTATTTCCCCATTAACACCTATAGCAGTTTTTTTCTGGAGCCCTCGAAGACGTTACTAGCATTGCTAATTGTCTGAGAGGGCTTCAGGAACATCTTTTACTAATATCTGGTGGCGGGATCTGTCCAGCAAGAAACAGGAGCGGGGAGTGGTGTGACCTAACTTGACTTGCTTACCATGACCTACTTCTCATCCCTGGAATTTAACTTAATTAGGTCGCACGGGTATGGAAGGGCACTCCTGCCTACCTATTAATAGGTAGGGGAATTAATAAAATAAAAAAACTGAAGTGACATTTCGCTATCGCCGAGCTGATGCGACTTCCCGTGCCGATCTTTGGTCGCCACCTACGGCGGCACCTGTGTAACGTGCCGCCCGTGCCGGACTGATTTGCTGCTCGCCCTGCTGTATTAAAAAAGAAATTGTATTATGGCATGTATGACCACCGGTTTATGTGTTGTGATTTTGACCTTTTGTGCTGTGCTGTTTTGTTTAATTAACGCGAGGTCGTAATAGCTACGAGTCTGTTGTGGATTACCTCAATACAAGTATGCCTGTCTGTCTGTCTGTCTGTCAAGTGAAGTTTTCGAAGCATACAGATGCTGCTGGAGCTGATTTGAACAGCTGTCCAGAGCTCTGATGCATACACTAAATATGTGTACCGTGTTGTGTACATTTTTCTGCTTGTGCGCTCCTTGTCATCCGCAGAGCTGCGGAACGCCGGCGGTTCTGTCACGCTGCACCGACGCGCCCCTGTACGCCTCATCGTAGGGATGCGCTCTGGCGCGCCGCCGTCACGCCGCTACCCAAGACAACGAACCTCCCACCGGTCCCGGAGCGCGGTTTGGCTCGCGGACGTCGCGCCGCTCTCGGAGAAATGAAGCCATCCTTTGGCTCCGGTTGTTATTCTCCGCTTTCGTCGTGCCGAGCCACAGCGTGTGCTTTGCTGGTGGGATTTACATGTGCATGTGCGGATGTTTGGATGTATGTTTAGCGGAGTGTCATGACTGACGTTAGAGTGTGCGTCGGGGGGACGAGTAGTCTAGGGGTAAGATGCTCGTCTCACAATCAAAAGGTTGTGGGTTCGAGTCTCACCTGTCGCTACTCTTCGCCCGCGACCAATCGGCGTGAGAGATTGGCGACGCTACATGACTCAACGGTCGACGTGTCGTAAAACCAATAACCAACCAGAGTGTGCGTCGGAGTGTGAAGGGGGAAATGTGGCAGTGTTAGCCACCCGCCGCTCATTCTCTATATCCTCCCCTACCATCTCTATATCCGCCCTTGCCATTCAGCTGGGCCGCGCCCCTGCCGCTACCGCAGCCTCGGGGTCTGTGCACGGCCGGCGAAATGGGGTCGCGCTGTCGAGGTCTTGGGGCCGGTGGAGGGAGCGAGGCGAGAGTCGAGTGCAGGGGGGCGAGGTGCCGGTGTGCGGGTTTTTCTGTTCTGCGTGTGCGACGAATACACCGAGATTCGACTCGACTGTCACTGACCGGACTGGCAGATTACCAACCGGAGTCATCACGATGAGGTGAGGCGAGACGGCTACCAGTTAGCACCAGTTTTCAGGCGGGGTCCAGCTCCAGAGGCGCAGAAACGATTTTCCAGCCCGTGGCAGTCCTCTCTTCCCTTCCTCGTGCACCTCCGGGCCTTAGCAAAAGAAGCTCGGATTTCGGCAACTTCGGTTCACCTGCCCCTGCTATCTCCATGTTTATGTAGCTCTTCCAGCGTCTACCAGAAAAGAGATTGCCTAGCCCGTGATTAAAGTGTATTCCTTTTGTTACGTTAACGGCTCCATGGCCAGGCCATTGACCCGGAACAGTTAACAGTTCCAAGCTACGCTTACAATTCCAGCGTGGCGTCAAACACCTTGGAAGCAATGTTATCGACGTCAAAAAATACCCGTCGTCGGAAAGCACGCTGCATAGCTTCACGATTGCAGCGACTGCCTCCGATCCGAACTGAGCGTCACACTACAGGGTTGAGATAATTTGTGGCACCTAAATACTTTGGCCAATGTTAAGATTAATTACAAATTGTTATAGGAGAGATTCGATAGCTGACTATCAAATTCGCGAAAATTTTGTAAGCAACAGTCACAATCGTCGATCCTCCAGAAGCTCAGCTGATAATACAAGATGCATAATGTGGTCCGCAAGTGCACCTGGATTCCTTCTGGCCCTGAGCCATCTGCGTCACCATCTGCCAACCAGTACCCTCTTCACTATAGTCAATAGCCTAGTTATATCCAATATCCGCTACTGCATATCTGTTTACGGGAACGGGTCGGCAGCAAACATCCACAGACTAGACAAGATCATTAACTTCGCCACTAGAGTCGTGTCGGGTCTACGGAAATTTGATCATATTTCTGATGCCCGTAACGAGTTGGGTCACCTCACCGCAGCTGATCTGCATCTATTTCACAGCCTTACTTTGCTCCACAAGATCATTCGGACGGGTAAGCCAACGCACATTGCCGGTCAAATCACTGCAAACTGTGCCCTGCGAAACCGTCATACGCGTGCAGACGACCACCTGCACCTGCCAGCCATACACAGAGAGGCGTGCCGCAGGAGATTCCTCTACTCGTCTGTCTTCCACTATAACAAACTCCCTACTGAAACAAAACCATCGAGGCTGTCTAACTTCAAGAAATATGCACTAGCTTATCTCCACGAGCAACACTAGTCGCACAAAAAAAAAACTTACAAAATGGATTTGTGTACACTATGAACTAACCTTTAGGCCTTTCTATGTGCTGGATTCCGGGCCGCGTCGGTATGTTAGGAAGTGAGGCCGCTCACACGACTGCAAAGCGAGCAACACAAACTATGTACGCGTTATGTGCCTGTTCCTGCTCGAGGTATATATATATCATGTCATCAGGGATTACGTTTTTGTTGAATGGAAGGCACTTTGAGATGTGGTTGGTGAAAGCAAGATGACAATCAAACCGAGCGTCTGTCAGTGGTCTTCGTGCTTGCGTAGGACTGGGCGAGACGAGGTGGTGCTGTCCCCGCAATGGGGTCAGCCTCGTTGCTCGGCTGGCTAGAGAAATGGCGCTCTCTCGGGTTACCACAGCCTCACTCGTCCTTCCATCCATACGCTCCCATTCCAATGACCATCCCATCTCAACGTCCATGTCCTTCACCTGGCCCTGCAACACCAACTCTCCCCACTAAGAGCAGGTAGGACAACTTCCCCTGTCCTGCCCACCAGCTCCGTTTTATCGGGGTAGCCGCGCCCCCTCGGCCCGCCCCCCGGGGTTGACGGAGTCCTGGAGGTTAAGGTCCCCCGTCGCACGGTGCTAGTTGTGACGGGGGACCAACACGCCTCTTTGGTCTCGATATCCCGGAGGGGCGGGCGGGCCCGTAGGGCCCCATACGGGTCAAGTAGCCGGTCGCCTCTGGCCGGGGACCTGGGATTGTTCCCAGTGTCTGCTGGCCCGGCCGGCTGGGGTCAAGGGGTGGGCGGTGCTGGATCCCGGTCGGGGTGGTGAGTCTCTCTCTCCCGGCCGGGCGAAGGCGCCGCCTGCCCCGTATAGCTCCTCGGACGCCTGGCGTCCTCCCGTCCGCGGGACCCAGGCGTCCCCCCAGTAGGACCCCTACGTGGTGGGGCGCCCGAGGAGTTGAAACCAATACACTTCCATGGATTCTCCTGACACACAACTATACCCTCGCCCTAGTCTTGACTCGGACGATTCGTCGTTCCAGTCTTCCACATCCCAGTCCCGCGCCTCCGTGAGGCCAGTTTTAGACGCTGTCTCGGATTGCCCTTCCATGGATTCTCGTCCCGTCGGGGCGACGCGACCTGACAAGACACCTGAGCGTGAAACCCAAGTAGAGCCCGAGTTCGTCGACCCAACTGTCTTGATCCTGTCGAGTTCAGAGCTCAGACTGTCCGACCTCAGCCCTTTCCAACGGTGTGAGGGCACCGAGCGATTCGGTACAGTGGTACGGTGCGACAAATTGGGTGATGGTGGCATCGAAGCTGAATTTTCGGATCCGGAGGAAGGTAGGCGGGCGTTAAAAGCCGCGGGCGTTAAAAGCCACACTCTACGTTTACGTACACCATCGATGGTAGACGCGTACAAAGGACAGTGCCCCTAAATGTGAAAACTCACCACTCTAAAAACTGCTCCAGAGGTGTCATCACTTGCCATGACCTACAAGGTGTGACATGTGAAGAAATTGTGCGCGGTCTTGCGGCGTTCGGTGTCCTGGAGGCTAGAAGACTGAAAACGAAAAGGGACGGTGTTTCACACGACACAGACAACATTGTACTTACCTTTAACTCCCAAACACAGCCTACCCATGTGAGAATCGGGCATGTTAGGGTCCGGGTCCGCGTTTATCGACCAATCCCGATGAGATGCTTCGCCTGTCACAGGTACGGACACACCAGCCGCCACTGTCGATCAAAGCCGAGATGTCTGCGATGTGCCTCCTTGGAGCATTCTGTGGACACTTGCACATCGGAAACCTTATGCTGTCCAAACTGCAAGGGCGATCATTTTGCTCGTGACCGAGTCTGCCCGGTTTTCAGACGGGAGCAGAGTATCATAAGATTGAAGTGTGACAGGGGCGTGTCATTCCGAGAAGCTCGGGAAATGACCAATGCGGCCACTACACCTGGCTCTTATGCGGCCGTGGTGGCCAGCTCCACCCATGCCCTTCAACCCGAGTCATCCCAGGAGCGAACAGACATGCCACCTACTACACCTGCACCACGGAGCTGTGATCCTCCTGGAAACGATGCTCTGGATAAGATGACAGCCCGCCAATCGATAGGCCTGCTAAAGGAATGTGGTCTGGCAATAATCCAGGTAAACTCAGACGATGAAATGCCGGCGGCAGTAACTGGAGTTGCAGCCGACTACGTCTTACCGTCTTGTCCTGCTGTTGTGCAGACAGAAACTTCGTTCAGTTCCCCAAAACAACGTCGTCCTGAGCAGCGCACGATCGCCTGCCAAACTGACGCTACCGCAACTCCGGTAACTGAACCGATCATGGTGGCATCCACTCAAACAACTCCCGCAGAATTCCCTAATTTACCACCCCCATCGACTCTCTTACCTCTCCGATCGACCAGCTCATTGCCGTCACTGATAATTCCTGTGCGAAGTGGAGCTCCGGACCTGACAGCGCGAGGTCGAGCAGAACGATCTACAAGTGTGGCATCAAACATCGGTGGGAAAGGCGCAGTGCGAAAATGTTCCATGGCTGCGAGGTTCGGCGTGCGAGAACGCTCACCGTCGGTACCGCGCGCGCCACTTGGCCCCTCTGGAGAAATAATGGGTCCACCTCCACCTGCCCCATTCACAGGCCAGCCACTTACACCACCTACCAGCCGAAGGCGGATGCCTATTTCGCCACCGACCGAAGCGAGTCCCAGGTCCCGTCCCCGTGCTGAGTTGCCCGTGATGAGGCACCCACATGTAAGCCGAGACGTGTGGAATAGACGACCGTCCTGACCGTAACACCTGTGAAGGCACCATACGATATCTCTAAACGGCTGACTGCGAAGAAGTGTTTTAAACTGAGACAGTATGCAGGGAATTACACCTCAGCTTGACACTGTTTTGCCACGATTTTACTTCCGGTTTTATCAATAAACTCGTTATGGGCGCTATATGACCATTGCAGTCGATGCGCCCTTTAAACCCAAATAACAAACAAACGAGGTGGTGCTGTGCCGTCTACTCATTGGCCACAAGTACGCAACGCAGTTATATTCTTTGTGATGAAGATGCACGATTGTGTCCCAGATGTCAAGGATGACACTCAGTGCATCATATCTTGATGTCATGCCCTCAGCTTTCTGGCGTGTATAAGCATTACTTTGGACTATCGCAGCCGCTCTCGCTTCGTGACATCCTGGTGGATGAATCGGTCGCAATCAATTCTGGTCATTTCTTCCATTTTTTTATGAAACCTAAACTTCCGTGCGATCTATTCCCCTGTCGAATGTGTTGTATGAGTGCGCGCTTGCACATTCGGATAGCATGGGCACAGTTTAAATAGGTTCGTTATGGTCGCTCTATAACCAATGGAGTTCATGCGCCCCAAAACCTAATAACTAACTAAATAGTAATGCAGTTTGAGCACAAACTGGATATCGAGAATGAGGCCGCACATATCTCGGAATCATACTTTATCATCATCACCACCATTACCACCACCGTCGTCACATCGCCGACTCGCTGGGGAAATTGCCGACGCTCTGCAATGCTTACGCCTCCCCCCCGACGAGGCGCCACCTTTCCGTGGTGGGGGGGGAGTATTGCGTGCCCCAATGATCCGGCGCCCATCTTACCGGTGAGGGGTGAGACTAATAGTTCCTCACACACCCCCGACGAGGCACCACCTTTCCGTGGTGGGGGGGATTGAGTGCCCAATGATCCGGCGACCATCTTACCGGTGAGGGGTGAGACTAAGAATTCCTCACTCGTCCTTCCATCCATACGCTCCCATTCCAATGCCCATCTCATCCCAACATCCATGTCCTTCGCCTGGCCCTGCAACACCAACTATCCCTACTATGAGCAGGCAGGACAACTTCCCCGGTCCTGCCCTCCAGCTCAGTTTTATCGGGGTAGTCGCGCCCCCTCGGCCCGTCCCCCGGGGTTGACGGAGTCCTGGAGGCTGAGGTCCCTCGTCGCACGGTGCTAGTTGTGACACGCCTCTGGTCCCGATATCCCGGAGGGGCGGGCGGGCCCGTAGGGCCCCATACGGGTCAAGTGACCAGGTCGCCTCGGGTCGGGGACCTGGGATCCTTCCCAGTGTCTGCCGGCCCGACCGGCTGGGGTCAAGGGGTGGGCGGTGCTGGATCCCGGTCGGGGTGGTGAGCATCTCTTTCCCGGCCGGGTGATGGCATCGCCTGCCCCGTATAGCTCCGCGGACGGTTGGCATCTTCCCGTTCCCGGGACACAGGCGTCCTCCCGGTAGAGCCCTCCGCGGTGGGTCGTCCGCGGGGCCGAAACACACATACTTTATGGCAAATACAAACACAAAAAAACAGCTCTCCTGTTCCCTCTAGTAGGGGACATACCAGTCGACATACCAGTCTTCCCGCGCCCCCCGTATTCTCACTATCAAGTCGGTAGAGGAAGGTAGAAGTCTGTCATCGCTTACACCATTTCAAAGAAAAGAGGCGTGCGACAGGATGGAGTTGGGACTGAGGTGCCAAAAACTTAGAGATGGTGGCCTGGAGGTAGAATTTAAAACTACAGATGACGCAAGGAGGGCGATGGAAGCAACGGAATTCAGATACACTGTACGAAATGAAAGTAGTAGGCGAACAGTCACAGTAAATATTCAAGTTCTTCCAAATAATAGGACAAATGTATCTAAAGGCGTCATCAACTGTTATGACCTCAGATGTGTCGGAAGCTGACATTGTGGATGGCTTGGCAGAGTGGGGAGTGGTAGAGGCGCGAAGGATGACGATTAGGAAAGGGCAAGAAACTCAACGAACAGACAACTTCATACTAACATTTCTAACGACGGATCTCCCAGAGTTAATCACCGTTGGATACGTCCGTGTATTTGTCCCTAACCCTATGAGATGTTTCCGGTGTTCCCGTTTTGGACACACTTCTCAGCACTGTATAAATCGTGAAATATATGGAAGATGTGGTTCAACGGAGCATGTCAGAGATAAATGCGAAGCGGAGAGCCCAAACTGTTCTAATTGTGGCCCCAACCACAAACCCCACACTGCTTATGACCGTACTTGTCCTATTTTTCTGAAAGAGAAGGAGCTAGTTGCAATTAAATTTTCTAGAAAGATCACATTTAGGGAGGCGCGTGAGTTTTATGAGGTAGCTCACCCAAGGGTGTCGTATGCAACAAAGGCACAATCGGACTCTACAACCGCACAGCAGACTCGCAAGCAATTTCTGGTAGGTCCTGAACACACACTCTCCCTGAGTCTCTCTCTCTCTTGGCCGGGTGATGGCGTCGCCTGCCCCGTATAGCTCCTCAGGCGCCTGGCGTCCTCCCGTCCGCGGGACTCAGGTGTCCCCCAGGTAGGGCCCCTATGTGGTGGGGCGCCCGAGGAATGGAAACCAAGACACATACATGGCAACTCCCAACACAAAAAACAACTCACCTGTTCCCTCTAGTAGGGGACAGACCAGTCGAAGTACCAGTCTTCCCGCGCCCCGTATTATAATTCTCAAGTCGGTAGAAGAAGGCAAAAGTTTGTCCTCGCTTACACCATTTCAACGAAAAAAAGCATGCGACAGGATGGGGGAGATACTTAGGTGTCAAAAACTTAGAGACTGTGGCCTGGAGGTGGAATTTAAAACTACGGATGACGCAAGGAGGGCGATGGGAACAACGGAACTAAAGTACACTAAAGCAGCAGGCGAACGGTCACCGTAAATATCGAAGTCTTCCCCCATAATACGAAAAATTTCCTCAAAAGGCGTGATCAACTGCTATGACTTAAGAGATGTGTCGGACGCTGACATTGTGGATGGACTGGCAGAGTGGGGTGTGGTAGAGGCGAGAAGAATCACGATTAGGAAAGGACAAGAAACCCAACGAACTGACAACTTCATATTAGCATTCCACACAACGGACCTCCCGAGTTCATCATCGTCGGATATATCCGCGTAAAAGTTCGTGTATTTGTCCCCAACCAGATAAGATGTTTCCGGTGTTCCCGTTTTGGCCACACGTCACAGCACTGCAGAAATCGCGAGACGTGTGGAAGATGTGGTGCAACATAGCATGTCAGGGACAAATGTGAAGCGGAATACCCAAACTGCTCTAACCGTGGCCCCAACCAAAAACCCCACACCGCTTATGACCGTTTTTGTCCGATTTTTATAAAAAGAGAAGGAGATAGTCGCGATCAAATTTTCCAAAAAGATCACATTTCGGGAGGCGCGTGAGCTGTATAAGGCAGCTCACCCTAGGGTATCATATGCAAAAGTGGCACAACCGAACTTTACAACCACACAACAGACTCGCATTAAACATCTCATAGGCCACACACACACACAGCCCGACATGACCTCTGAGCTGATTGCTCAGCTCATGACCCTGTTACGGTCTTTTGGAGTGTCCCTGTGTCGCCTGACTGAGGTTCCACCCTCCACGAATTGACCCCCCGTCTGCCCATCCGAGCCCTTCCCAATCAATCCTCGAGGGAGTGGACTCTGGTTCAGAGATCCAAGAGGCCTTCTCGGTCCTTTCCACTCAATCCCAACCCCTCTACATCTACCTCATCACCTACCTCTAAGTCCCCTCCTCCCACGTCATATCAGCGCTCCACCATCCTCTCGTCTCCCACACGCCCCAGCACCACCTCCAAATCCATCCTCTCCACCTCCTCCTTACCTGAACCTTCTCCCCGTCCCGTGAGTCAGGCTTCGCCCCCACCCTCGTCTTCCACCTCCGCACCTACATCGCCGCCCGGAGACAACCAACGACCAATCAAAATTCCCGATAGTAGCCTGCACTACCAGGAAGCCGAGAGACGCGCCCGCGAGGCGAAACGAGCACGGCTCGCTCAGATGGAGAGGGCCCGGGAGAAGAGCCGCCAGGGAGCTGAGATGGCTCCACTACGGAGGCCGGCCACCCCATCGCCGCGACGGCGAGTAGAGGGACCGGCTCCATCTGTAAATGATATGGGCCCTCCCCCGCCCCCTCCCCGCCTGGGGCCCCAGAAGCGAGGCCTGCCCCCATCGGGCTCTCCACCGGGGGAGGGGTCACCACGTTCCCGCCCGAGGACTCGGTCCCTTGGGCCAAGTCGGAATGAAGCTTACGGGTTGCCAGCGGTGCCTTCTGCCAGCGGGGTGGAGGACGGAGCCCGAACTTTAATAGCGAGTTGTTTTATGGCATGACCACTTCTAGCTTTCGCACTACAGTCAACTCTAGTCCATCATGACGCTTTTGCCTTTTAATCTGTTTTAGTAACTAACTCGCTGACTCCATTCATTTTACAGTGGAACTGCAGGGGGATTCGTTTCAATGTGGCGGAACTGGAAGTATTTTAAGCACACGGAGTCCAACTGCAATATGCCTCCAAGAGACGAAACTACCTCTTGACTCATCATTTAAACTCAAAGGCTACTCGGTGCTTGCCAAAAACATGCCATCGTCTACAGTCGCACACGGAGGAGTCATGCTGTCGGTGAGCCATAGCGTCCCATGCGAGGAGGTTGCCCTCAACACTCCTCTCCAAGCCGTTGCTGCTAGAGTTAGCTTTGGTCGCCACACAATCACCCTGTGCTCCGTATATCTGCCGCCGGGAATTCCATTCCCTACCATCAAGCTGAGACGTCTAATTCTGGAACTCCCCCCTCCTATTCTGCTTCTGGGCGACTTCAACGCACACCACGTCGCTTGGGGATGTGACGTCACAAACCAGCGAGGTCGCTCCATGGATAGTTTTATTCATGGCGAATCCCTCTGTCTTTTAAACACTGGTGCTGCCACTCACTTTGCACTCCCTTCTGGGTCTACATCAGCGATTGATCTTAGTCTTACAAGCGCGCATTTGACACAATGTTTTACCTGGTCAGTATTTGAATACCCCCTTGGCAGCGACCATTTCCCCATACTTATTAACTATGAGGACCGGGTTATACTTGGCTTGAGACCTCGGAGATGGAATTTAAAAAAGCTAACTGGGAGAAGTTCCAGACAAATGTAGAAACCTCCATTGGAGAGATCGGGGACAGTACCACACCATCAGTGGAACAGTTCTCCTCCTTGATTTTGCAGTCGGCCGAAGCAAGTATACCGCGGACTTCTGGAGCCCCTCGCCGCGACCCAGTTCCGTGGTGGTCCGTGGCTTGTTGAGACGCCATACGCGAACGTAAAAGGGCCTTTAAAAAATTTAACAAAAATAGCACCTCCGTGAATTTAATAGCGTTCCAAAGGGCGAGAGCGTCAGCACGACGAACGATAAGAGAAGCCAAGCGCACGTCCTGGCGGATATATCTATCCACCCTAAACCGAACCACCCCAATGACACAAGTGTGGTCCCGAGTAAAGCGAATAGCTGGGAAATTTAATTCGATGCCTCTTCCAGTACTGCGAGTGGCTGGTGCAGACGTGAACCACCCATCGGACGTCGCAAATGTAATAGGCAAAGCAATAGTGGCCCGAGGGGAAGTAGGTAACTTGGAGCCAGAGTTTCTCCGTCAGAAAGCAAACTTAGAGAGCCAAGTAGTTGACTTTTCCACTTCCGAACATTTCTCTTACAACGAACAATTCACCGCAGCGGAACTACGCTCAGCAATACAGAACCTTAAACATGTTGCAGAAGGACCCGACCTCATTCACAACGAAATGTTAAAGCATCTTCCTTCACCAGCACTAAAGGTACTGCTAGCAACCTTCAACAATTTGTGGGAAGAAGGCGGATTTCCAGATGCGTGGCGGGAAGCCACAGTGGTCCCTGTATTGAAGCCAGGAAAAAGGGGACTCGATCCGCTGCATTACCGGCCCATCACCCTAACATCGTGTCTGTGCAAATTGCTGGAAAACATGATTAATGTACGACTTACGTGGTTCCTAGAAACACACAATTTATTTAACAACGCTCAGTGCGATCTTAGAAAACATCGTGGAACGACAGATCATCTTTTAAAACTTGACACCGCTATACGTCTAGCCTTCAGGATGAAACGGCACGCTGGAGCAGTCTTTTTCGATCTTGAAGGCGCATACGACACCACTTGGCGTCACGGAATCTTGATGAAAGTTCGGAAGTTTGGAATCCGTGGCCACATGGGAATTTTCATCCGCAACTTTTTAACCCGGCGATTCTTTCGTGTCCATGTGGGACACGAGCTGTCGGATCAGTACCAGCAAACTACTGGAGTCCCACAGGGAAGCGTCCTTAGTGTAACGCTGTTTGCTATTATGATTAATGACATTGATGATGAACTGCCGCAAAACATTGGGCGATCACTATTCGTCGACGACTTCGCGATATGGTCCACGGCCTCCAATACAGCAGCAATGACGCGACAGTTACAACTCGCTGTAAACAAACTTCAGAGCTGGAGCACCAGAAATGGCTTTCGGTTTTACACAGACAAAACTGCTGCAATTCATTTTTGCTGCCGACGGTGCATCCAGAAACTGGACGTGGAGTTGTACGGCGAGCCTATCGCAGTTAAACCCGGCGTGAAATTTCTTGGAGTTCAACTTGATAGTCGCCTGACATATAAACACCACATTGAGATACTGAGAGAAACTTGTTTGAAATCTCTCAATCTACTAAAATGCATTGCTCGAATGTCCTACGGTGCTGACCGTAAAACACTGATGGTGCTCTATAAAGCACTTAGCCGGTCCAAGTTGGATTACGCGTGTTACGTGTATGATGGTGCTTGTGCTAGCACCAAGCGCACTCTGGACACAGTGCACTATGTAGCGCTACGAATTATTACCGGTGCTTTTCGAACGTCACCGGTCGTTAGCCTGGAAGCACAGGCCAACGAACCCTCACTGGCACTGAAGCGAGAAATGCTGGGCCTGCGATATGCTTGTAGGCTGCGTCAGTTTCCCACGCACCCGACCTATGAAGCAGTATTCTCCCGCCGCATTTTGGCACTCTTTTCTGGCGGCCGAAGTCGGAGAACAGCCCCATTCTGTACTCGTATGCAGACCCTTTTCAGAAAAAGTCCAACCAGAGTGCACCGAGTGACGAGAGTTCAGAAGCTACCGATGCCACCCTGGAAGTTGGTCTCACCTGCAATTGATGTGTCCCTTTCAGTCATGCGCAAAGGGGATATCCCGTCAGAGTTGTGCCTGTCGAGAACACTGGAGCACCTGGATACCTACCAAGAATACACAATGATTTTCACTGATGGCTCCAAGAACACCACAGGAGCAGGTTGTGCTTTTTGTGTGCGGTGCCGATGTACTTTCATTTAGTTTGCCTGTTTACATCTCGGTGTATAGTTCAGAGCTAATTGCGATCAAAAAGGCACTGTCATTCATAGAGATCCTACAGGACACCCTATATGTGATCCTATCGGATTCTCTTAGCAGCCTTTTGGCACTGACCGATTTTTATCCCCCAGACCCTCTACTACTCGACATCCTCATACGCCTTACTACATTAGGACGAGACGGAAAAACTGTCCGCTTGTGTTGGGTCCCGAGCCACACCGGGGTGTCCGGCAACGAGCGTGCGGAGTCTGCGGCGAAGTGGGCAGCACAGAATCCACGCCCACGCATTTGTCCACTCCCTGCCAGGGATCATTTCTCAAGAATCCCGAGTTTTATCCTCCATAAGTGGCAAAATACCTGGGATAGAGACGCCAACAATAAACTTAAGGCAATCGAGTCACACCTGGGCATTGGACCTGGGACATTGGACGTCATGCCTGCGTAGGTCCAGACCAGAGGAAGTTGCCCTTTGCAGGTTGCGTTTCGACACACCACCAAAAAACACCCCCCCCCCCCCCGGGGGGGAAGGAAAAACCCCCCCCCCCCCCCCCCCCAAAACCCCCCCCGCCCCCCACCCCCCTCCCCCCCCCCCCCCCCTAACGAGAGAATATATTTTTTTATAAAAAAAAAAAATAAAATATAAAAAAAAAATAAAAAAAAAAAAAAAAAAAAAAAAAAAAAAAAAAAAATAAAAAAACCTTTACCATTTTTAAAAAAAAATAAAAAACAACACAAAAACAGAGATAAAAAATTAAAAAAAAAAAAAAAAAAAAAAAAAAAAATTAAAGGGAAAAAAAAAAAAAAAAAAAACACAAAAAAAAAAAAAAAAAAAAAAAAAAAAAAAACCCCGACGAGGCACCACCTTTACGTAGTGGGGGGAGGGGATTGAGTGCCCTAAGGACCCGGACTCCCAGTCCACCGGTGAGCCGGCGAGGGGCCAGACTAGGAGTGTCTCACTCGTCCTTCCATCCATACGCTCCCATTCCAATGCCCATCTCATCCCAACATCCATGTCCTTCACCTGGCCCTGCAACACCAACTATCCCTACTAAGAGCAGGCAGGACAACTTCCCCGGTCCTGCCCTCCAGCTCAGTTTTATCGGGGTAGTCGCGCCCCCTCGGCCCGCCCCCCGGGGTTGACGGAGTCCTGGAGGCTGAGGTCCCCCGTCGTACGGTGCTAGTTGCGACGGGGGAACAACACGCCTCTTTGGTCCTAATATCCCGGAGGGGCGGGCGGGTTCGTATGGCCCCATACGGACCAAGTGGCTTGTCGCCTCAGGTCGGGGGCCTGGGCTTCGTCCCGGTGCTTGCTGGCTTGGCCGGCAGGGGTCAAGGGGTGGGTGGTGTTAGATCCCGGCCGGGGTGGTGAGTACCTCTCTCCCGGTCGGGGATGGCATCGCCTGGCCCGTATCGCTCTTCGGATATCTGACGTCCTCCCGTTGTCGGGATACAGGCGTCCCCCCGGTAGGGCCCCTGTGTGGTGGGGTATTACGAGGAGCCGAAATAAACGCACACTCTCATGGATAACTCAAATAAACAAACCCACCCTGGACCTCTCAGAAAGGGCCAGAATGTTAGCTTCCCCCCGGAAGTTGTACCACCGACCCGACACCTGCAGAGGCGTACCGCCCTGCAAGTTCGCCGTCCCGCACCGTGGTTCCTACCACTGCTTCTCATAGAAGTATAGACGGAAACAAGAGTTGGGAAACCAGATCGCCCTCTCCGAGAGTGCTTGTGTTAAAATCTAGTGATCCTGGAAAGAGCCTATCTGCACTTTCGCCCTTTGAGCGTAAACGCGGATGCGACAAAATGGGTGAAGTAATGAGATGTGAGAAGCTACGAGATGGATCGATCGAGGTGGAGTTTCGGAGTGCAGACGACGCTAAGAGGACCCTCGGGATAACGGAATTCAAATACTCCATAAGGGAACAGGGTAAGACGATGGACGTTTCCATACCTATTGTTGTCGAGCCCCATAGGACAAAAAACCACTCAAAAGGCGTTATAAACTGCTTTGATCTGAAGGACGTATCGGATTCAGAAATCGTCGATGGCCTGTCCGAGTACGGTGTTGTGGAAGCGCGCAGGATCAGGGTGAGGAGAGGGAGCGACCTGCAAGCAACAAACAACATTATTTTAACTTTTAATTCGACAGACCTTCCCGCTACAGTGTACGTAGGATACGTGAAGGTAAAGGTACGTGTTTTCGTCCCGAACCCGATGAGATGTTTTAGGTGCCAACGTTACGGACATACTACCCAATATTGTCGCGGCCGCCCGACCTGTGGTAGGTGCGGTACTTCAGAACACACCGACGGAAAGTGTGACTCAGAACGCCTGTGGTGTGTAAACTGCGGCCAGGGCCAAGTTCCACACGCTGCCTTTGATAGAGCCTGCCCAGCACATCTGAAGGAAAGGGAAATCCTAGCTTTAAAATGTTCCAGAAACCTATCTTTTAGACAGGCGAGAGAGGCCTACGATGAGATTCACCCCAAGGTATCGTATGCAGAGAAGGTGAGGAGCACGCTACGTACTACCAACTACCCAAGCTCACCTAGTATTTCCCAGCTCCCCTCTCCCCATTCTCAACCAACATGCCCGACAGCGCAACAGCAGCCGCAAATCTCCAGCGCCGCGCAAGTCCTGACACAGCTCAGGGCTCTTCTGACATCTTTTGGACTGGTTTGCTCGTCAGAGCAGTCGCAGCCCACCGGGTCGACTGACAGAGTGGAGGGTTCAGACGCCAGTGCATTACCTACTCCCACAGTACAGCAGCAAGATGGATGGCTTGTCGCGCAAAGAACCAAGAGGTCAAGCCACTCCGCCACGTCCCCCCGAAACCCCACCTCATCCACCGTCACCACCACATCGACTCTCGCCTCCACATCCACATCCACATCCACCCACCAAAGCTTACCCACACCCAAATCCACTGTTAGCCCTCCGCCACCTCCAACCATCTCTGGTGGGACTGGTGGGACTGGTGCAGTGGCCCGCAGAGTGCCAGTGATACCGCCACAGGCGGTGGAGGTCCGCTCCGGTGCTCCTGACATGGGGACATCGGGCCGGGCTTCCCGTGGTGGATCCCGGGACCCATCGCCAGCCGCGCGAGCTACGGGACCTCCGGTGACTCACCCATATACTGCTACAGTCCGCGAAGGTGCTGTGTCCGCCGAGAGCACAAACAAGTTAATGGGCCCACCGTCTATGTCTTCCCGTGCAGGCGGGAAACCAGCCCAATGGTCTCCTGCGGCAGGACGTAAGCGGGTCTCCCCATGGCCCACATCACCACCAGGTGGAGGGAGCCCGAGATCTCGGCCTCGTGCTTGCTCAGCATCCACAGAGTTCAGTGATAATCCAAGTGCAACATAATCTGTGATAATCTCTTTTTACGCAACACGCACGCACAAATGTGTTCATCGTATGTCAAGTTTTTAAAAGCTTTAGTGTTTTAAATGGTTAATTTACGAACCATTTTACAATGGAACTGCAGGGGGCTGCGTACGAGCATGGACGACCTACAAACAGTTTTAAGTCGGCACCGTCCAAGCGTGGTTTGCCTACAGGAAACAAAGCTGAGGCCCAGCACAGCTTGCACCATAAAAAGCTATACGACTTTCCGTCAGGACGTACCAGGTGGTGCCGTTGCGCACGGTGGTGTGCTCTTGGCAATACATCACAGCATACCCGTACAGCAGATCAAGTTGCGTAGCAATGCTCAAGCAGTAGCAGCACGTGTGTATTTTGGACGACGACCAGTCAGCATATGCTCTATTTACCTACCCCCTGGAACAGGTTTTAGTGCCGAATACATCGGAGCTTTGCTGATTCAGCTACCCCCTCCGGTCATTCTACTAGGCGATTTTAACGCACACCACACGCTTTGGGGTTGTGCTGATACCAACACACGAGGACGAGTCTTAGAACGTTTTCTACTTGACGAGTCGCTATGTATTTTAAACACTGGAACGCCGACGCATTTTACGCTTCCGTCTGGACAAACATCAGCTCTCGACTTGAGTATAGTGAGCCCACAGCTGGTTCAGCATTTCACGTGGTCGGTGTCCGACGACCCGCTGGGCAGTGATCATTTCCCGGTTTGGTTGTCGTACCGCGATGGCGCGGTACTCGGTCGGCGTCCACAGCGGTGGAATTTTCGCAATATTGAGTGGGATGAGTTCCAATCAGGAGTGGAAGCCAGACTCCCAACAGACCCTGAAGATTCGTCATTAACAATCGATGCATTTACTTCAATTATAATTGACTCAGCCACTGCTTCCATACCAAGGACCTCCGGCACTCCCCGCCGTATTCCTGTCCCATGGTGGACTCCAGAGTGTCGCCTAGCAATTCGAGCTCGAAGATGCGCCTTCAGGGCATTCGACCGTCACAGTACAACGGAAAACCTCATAACATTTAGAAGAGCCAAGGCATTGGCTCGGCGCACTATTCGAGCGGCGAAGCGTGCGTCATGGAGAACGTATATAGGGCTGCTGTGCCGAACTACACCGACGTCCGAAGTATGGGCTCGTATCAAGAGGATTTCTGGGCAATTTTCGTCAATTCCACTCCCGGTACTCATTATTGGAGACCACACCATAGCTGATCCAGGCGAAGTAGCGTGTCGTATTGCTGATGTTATCGCAAAGCGTAGTGAACACACCGATCCAACATTTTTACAGTACCGTGCCCGTAGCCATAGGGCGGATATCAGTTTTACCACACCCGAACAACTTGTTTACAATTTGCCGTTTACACAAGCAGAACTTACCTCTGTGATCAGTGATTTGAAATGTGTGTGTGAGGGACCAGACGGTGTGCACAACGAAATGCTGAAGCATTTACCAACGCCTGCAAAGCACGCTTTACTCGCCATCTACAACCGACTTTGGGATGTGGGATATTTCCCACCAGCTTGGCGAAAGGCAATCGTCGTACCTCTATTAAAGCCTGGCAAAAGTGGCGAGGATCCAACCCATTATCGTCCGATATCGCTCACATCATCATTGTGTAAGCTGATGGAAAAAATGGTAAACCTTCGCCTCAATTGGTTCTTAGAGACCCGGAACGTTTTATCCAACGACCAGTGCGGCTTTCGAAAAAATCGCAGTACGATCGACCATGTCTTAAGGCTCGATACTGAGATTCGTTTGGCTTTTGCGAACAAGAAACATCTAGGAGCAGTGTTTTTCGACATTGAAAGTGCTTTTGATACCGCCTGGAGACATGGGATCTTGCAGAAGCTCCATCAGTGTGGAATCCGTGGATCTCTGGGTGTGTTTGTAAAAAACTTTATGACTGACCGACAATTTTGTGTGCGAGTGGGCGATCAGACGTCGGATTGGCTCCAGCAGGTTGAGGGAGTCCCTCAAGGCAGTGTACTGAGCACTTCCCTCTTCTCGCTTCTTATAAATGACATTGCCAACTCACTTCCCTCGTCAATCGGAAGATCTCTCTTCGCTGACGATTTTGCGATCTGGTCTTGCAGCTCGTCAACTCCTCTCATGGAACGACAGCTGCAACTTACAATTTCTCGACTCGAAAAATGGGGACATCAGAATGGTCTCAGGTTTTCCATAGCAAAAACGGTAGCAATTCATTTCTGCCGACGCCGAGGTAATTGTCCGGACATGACTCTGAAGCTGTACGGACAAGACGTTCCGTCAGTACAAATGGCTCGTTTTCTTGGAGTGCAGTTTGACCACCGTCTTTCATACAGAGATCATATAAAAGCGCTCCGTGACAAGTGTTTTAAAGCAATGGCAATATTGAAGTGTGTCTCCCGTATGTCATACGGTGCTGACAGAAAGACTTTGCACCTGCTCTACCGTAATCTCATTCGTTCTAAGCTTGACTATGCATGTTTTATATACGACGGGGCGTGTGCCACCACTAAGCGAATGTTAGACCCAGTGCACCACGCTGCGGTGAGAATAATTACTGGAGCATTTCGTACATCCCCAACGGCCAGCGTACTAGCGGATGCTCACGAACCGCCATTATCCATGAGGCGTGAAATGCTCGGTCTCCGATACGCGTGCAAAATACGACAGTTTCCGACACACCCAACATATCCAGCGGTGTTCTCCCGTCACATGCATGCGGTCCTTTGTGACCACATTAGGAGAGGAACGTCTTACTGTGTTAGAATGAGGACGCTCCTTAGACAAATGAGACTTCGAATGCGTGGAATTAGGCAGTATGAACAAATAACTACTCCCCCGTGGGAACTGGTCTCCCCCTTCATTGACATTTCCCTCGCTGTCGAGAGAAAACAAGATGTGACAAAAGAGGAACTACTATCACGTACCTTAGAGCATATTTCTTCAACATATCATGGTTACATCGTTGCATACACAGACGGTTCAAAGACAGACACAGGCGTGGGTAGTGCTTTCGTGAGGGGATTGACCACAAGATCTTTTTCCCTGCCGCCACACGCCACGGTCTTTACTGCCGAGTTGATAGCCATCAGCAAAACCCTTTCATACATCGAAGTCGACGACGAGGAAACTCATGTTATTTTGACTGATTCTCTGAGCAGCCTTTTGGCCTTGCGTAGTTTTAACCAGCAACATGTCATTGTACGAGACATTTTATCGCAACTTACTTCGATACAAAACATGGGAAAACAAGTAACACTTTGCTGGATCCCAGCACATGTCGGAATACGTGGTAACGAGCTGGCCGATCAGGCTGCAAGGCGAGCAGCACAAGCACCAAATAGACGCGTGCTCCCACTTCCAGCCAGTGACCACTACCCAATTATCTCAACATTTATTCTCGGACAGTGGCAGGGCAGATGGGACCAAATGGAGTTCAACAAATTGAAGCAAATCAAACCACATCTAGCGCTGTGGCCCTCGTCCTTCAGCCAAACTAGAAGGGACGAGGTGGCCATCTGTCGACTCAGAATTGGCCACACGCTAGCCACACATAGATATTTATTGTGTGGGCAAGAAAGGCCGAAATGTATGAGGTGTAATGCCGCGCTAACCGTGCACCATGTGCTGGTGGCGTGTCCAGCATATACGGAAGAACGTAGACGTCACTTCGGATATGATGCTAGTACTTTGAAGTTGGACGACTTGTTGGGAAACGATTCCCGATTTATACACAACAGAGCGGTTTTGAGCTTCCTTGCAGATATAGGATTTGAAATAATATACACACCTTCCTAGCTGATAATTTGCTTCCATAGATATGCTCTGTTAAGCGCTCTTCATATGTGGCAATCTGATGTGTGATTAAGCAAGTTTGTTATGGGTGCAATATAACCCACTGGGGTTGACGCACCCTAAAACCCCAATAATCAATCAATCAACGTTGACGCAGGTCAACCGTGTTCCCCAGGGAAGTGTTCTAAGTGTGGCTTTATTCGCATTGATGTTTAATGACATAGGAGATGGTTTGCGGTGTGGCGTTGCGAAGTCTCTTTTCGTTGATGATGTGGCAATTTGGTGCTCGGCATCAGGTTCATCTGCGATGGAAAGGCAGCTGCAGCTTGCTACATCTCATCTAGAGAAGTGGGGTAATTTGAATGGTTCCCATTTTTCTACACAGAAAACTGTTGGAATGCATTTTTGTCGCCGCCGTAGCTGCCAGGATTTGAAAACCTAGCTATATGGAGAGCAGATTCCATTTCAGCCGGCAGCTAGGTTTTTTGGCATTATGTTTGACAGTCGTCTTACATACAAGGACCATCTGAAAGCGCTCCGGGAAAAATGCTCCAAGTCTCTTAACATCATGAAGTGTGTTGCCCGCACTGCCTACGGGGCAGATAGGGCAACCCTTTTACTTCTGTACCGGTCGCTGACCCGTTCGAAACTTGACTACGGCTGTTTTATCTATGGCTGTGCCAGTGCCTTGAACAAACGCGTACTCGACACTGTTCACCATGCTGCCCTGCGTATAGCCACAGGAACATTCCGTACCTCTCCGACAGCAAGCCTTCTAGCAGATGCTGATGAGCATCTGCTAGAACAGGAGAACACCTCGTCCCTCCAGCCAAACTAGAAGGGACGAGGTGGCCATCTGTCGACTCAGAATTGGTCACACGCTAGCCACTCATAGGTATTTATTGTTCGGGGAAGAAAGGCCGAAATGTGTGAGGTGTAATGCCGCACTGACTGTGCACCATGTGCTGGTGGCGTGCGCAGTATATACGGAAGAACGTAGGCGTCACTTCGGATATGATGCTAATACTCTGAAGTTGGACGACTTGTTGGGAAATGATTCCCGATTTATACAAAACAGAGCAGTTTTATGCTTCCTTGCAGATATAGGATTTGAAGTAATATACACACCTTCCTAGCTTATAATTTGCTTCCCCAGATATGTTCTATTAAGCGCTCTTCATATGTGACAATCTGATGTGTGATTAAGCAAGCTTATTATGGGTGCAATATAACCCACTGGGGTTGACGCACACGAAAACCCCAATAATCATCAATTGTTGAATATAATCATTGTCAGGCCTATTACGACCTCGTCCAGACTCGGTCCACCATGCTCAAGAGCATGGTGGAGAAAAAAGACCTTCCGTGTCCCGGAATATGTCTGGGTGTTGCGGACGCCACTGTAAGCCCGTTGGGACATAGCATCTGAGCCCAGAGCCTCCCTCGGGAGATCATCTGCGTGTGCCAAAGACATGCCCAGAGATTAGTCATCCGATTTACGCGCCGCGTAACCTGCTGCTTGAGCTATGGCACTGGCTATGACGGCGACCCCGGTCGACGGACGCTGCTGCTGCAGCGGCAGAGTGAGGCGGCTCGATCTGTCTGCACTCGGCTTCCCGCAGGAACCCTTTCATCTCTGCCAGGTCCTCGTCTGGCCGCGGTCGGCGGGTTCCTCGGGCAGTGCGATGGCGATTCGCTGGATGCCTGCTGCCATCTCAGCGCTGGAGGGGGCTTCCAGCTCCGTCTGCAGCTGCTGCTGTTGAACCGTGACCTCTGCTGAATCCACTTTCCGATGTCTGCTGGATCCTCGTCACCCTCCAGCTTGTTGACATCCAATTCTGGATGTACTTGTCTATAGTGGAGGTTTGAAGTTCGCGCCATTAAATGCGGATCCAGGAATACCACGCTTGAGCTTTCTCCGCTCTCCCACCCCCTTCTTTTATGAACCTTTATATGCAGTCCTTCCGTGAAAAACGTTGAGTTGCAAACAACTGTACTGATGGCGATTATTACCGCTACATACATCACTAAAAACAGATGCAACTCAACACCATTGTACAGCGGACGCTACCAAGGCCGTACAACGGAAACAACGAGTCCACAAACTGACAGCTTCCTGCCAGGCTCAATCAGCCGATCATTGGACAGCAGCACTATAGGCACCCAGGGAGCAATGGCACCTCGTGTGTGCTTTGGTGTATGATTTTGTTCATCACTCGTTACCTAGATGGTTACTCCAACAGGCCATGTGTGTCTGTATCGTGGATCCTAGTACCTGTTTTTACATATAATATACTGTTCTTTTTTTTAAAACACAGACAGCATTGGTATTCTGTTTTCATAAAATGGGATTTCATAAAATGAGTGTCCCAAATCTGAAAATAGTGAAGCCTGTCACGGAAAAAGAGTCCGTGCGTGAGAAAAATAATTGAACGAACAGCTTATTACATTTGAAGTACAAGATACCTTGTGGAAACATGCTTGATGCATGCTTCCTTACATACTATCGACGAAATAAGTTTACTACATTTCTGACTTAGCGCCTAAAATATGAAATCTGTAGCCATTTACACCTTTTTTCTAGAAATATGTTTCCAGTTCCAGATCATTTTGTCAAATTCTTCGTCCATGAGGTCATAGTTGCGGTACTCAGTAACTCTGGATAGTGCCACTTCGAAGCTTTCTAATGATGCTGTCGTCCATAGTATGCGAATGCATGTTTTTTTTCCTCTTGTGGTCAGTCGCAGCTGTGGCGGCTCGGTGGTGGGATCGCATGACACTGTGATCCGTGTGCCATGTGCCATGATGCACTGCGGTGTGCCAGTAACCACTACCCAATTATCTCATCATTTCTTCTCAGGCAGTGGCTGAGCAGATGGGACCAAGTGGAGTTAACCAAATTGTAGCAAATCAAACCACACTTAGCGCTGTGGCCTTCGTCCTTCAGCCAGACCAGAAGGAACGAGATGGCCATCTGTCATCCCAGAATTCGTCACGCACTCGCTGCACATAGGTATTTATTGTTCGGGAACGAAAGGCCGGAAAGTGCGGTGTGATGCTGCACTGACTGTGCGCCGTGTGTTGGTAGCATGCCTAGCATATACGGAAGAATGCAGGTGCCAGTTCGGATATGACAAGTACTATAAGGTTGGTGTTGGCGATGATTCCCGATTCGTACACAATAGAGCAGCTTTCGCTTCCTTGCGGAGGCACAGCTTACGAGTCCGTGTTTTCCACTCGGACACAAGTTCCAGCAGCGACGAGGCACTACTTTGAACCCTTTCTGTCTCCGCATACGGGAGTTGCTGCAGAAGAGCAGCATTCGCCTGCGCAGCATCAGGAGGGTGGAAATTATACCCACTCCGCCTTTGGAGCTGACTCAACCTATGATTGACATTGACTTGGCGAACACCCACAAAGCGAAAGTTATACCAGAACTGTTTCGCATGAAAGCCCTGGAACACCTGGAAGCTTACCGTGGATGTGTTCTTGATTACACCGACGGTTCAAAGACAGAAAGTGGCGTCGGGTGTGCTTCCGTGAGTGGCTCCAGCACAAGGACGTTTGCACTGCCTGCACACGCTATCCGTCTTAATGCCCTCAGCCAGTCTGTAAAAAGCGTCACGCTGTGCTGGGTCCCCAGCCATGTGGGACTCGAGACTTGGACAAAGTGGGACGCTGTCGAGTTGCTCGAGGCGCACGGCTGGTTAAGACAGACAGTAAGGTAGACTGCTTGAGCAGATGTGCTGTTGGACGACTGACTGTCACGGCGTCGAGAGGGGTTTGGACGTTGCGACGCGAACTTTGGGGAGGCATGTGATAGTGTCTGTGACTGTTCGGACTGAGGTTGTTGTGTGACAAGCCGTCCCCGTTTTTCGTTCCCGTAAGCCTTGTCAATACATGGTACAATTTGGCAGTTTTATTTTCGATGGAGTTGTCGCAGAGGGAGTTCTGCACTAGACATCATGATCCAGTAGATTCTACTGGCTCTAGATTCTAGACACAAGCATCTACAGCACGAGCCATACAACGGCAGCTTCAGCTGGCTGTAGGGAAGCTAGAGAAATGGAGTATGCTGAATGGTTTTAAATTATCTGTATCGAAAACAGTGCCTTATGGTTTTCCTGCCGGATCCGGCAATGTGACGAAATTAACTTAATGCTGTATAAACAGCGAGTGCCCACCAAACCACTCGTGAAATTTCTGGGAGTGCATTTCAACTATCGTCTGGATTATAAAGAACAGTTTAAGATACTTAGGGACAAATGTTTCAAAGCTTTAAATATTCTGAAATGTGTTCCAAGAACATCATACGGTGCTGATCGCAAGACGCTTTTGCTTCTGTATCGCTCACTAATCAGGTCAAAGCTCGACTACGCATGTTTTGTGTACGATGGGGCGTGTAAGGGCAGAAAGCGTACGTTCGACACAGTGCACCATGTAGCATTGCGTATCATCGCCGGTGCATTTAGGACATCGCCAACTGCCAGTCTCCTCGCTGAGGCCTACGAGCCGCCGCTGGCATTGAGACGAGAATACGTAGGGTTGCGATATGCTCTTAAGTTACGGCAGTTTCCGGAGAATCCGGCCCATCGTGCTGTTTTCTCCCGGCACATGAGATTGCTTTCCAGAGAAGAGAGAAACTGATGTTTTTTTCATTTTCGGACCGTATATGGAAACCTTTCGACGAGAGGCAGATCAGATACGGCGGAATTATACGACACCAGCAACTACTCAGGCTGTCGTAAGCTGTGTAGGAGGATTCTTCTGCTGAGTAGAAGAACCCTCCTACACAGCTTACGACCCCTAATCTGAATGTCTTCTAGATATGGGCTAATAATGCAGAAACACATACTCACGCTTAACACTGTGGTTACTCTCAAATAAAAGAAAAACGGCGGGCAACAGGAGGCGAAATGTGTCGATGCTGGATCATCTATCCACTACCCTGCCCAGGTATACAACCGGCGCATGCCCCGAGAAAAATCATAGCCGATCGTCAGTCAAGAGCCCGACACCCAACATCAGGCATCCAAGAGAAAATTAACAGCTGCAGCCTGACTCAACTGGACATAACGAGAATCATTGCCTTGAGCTTATATTCAGGCCACCAGTGATATGATGCCAACTGGGTAGATGTACTGATACGTACCCATTTCATGTTTATGGAGAATTTTCCCCATTTCATCATATAAAATCACGCATGTAAAACCAGCATTAAGTGGGTGAGTTAGGTAGCCTACTACCTAGCTGCTTACCTGCAAGTACACACCAGTTTCAAGTGACCCAGATAAATAAGGGTCCAAGCTAAATCCGCCAGACAAATAAGGGCTGGGTGGAAAATATTTGTCCAGTTAACGTGCTGCAAAATGTCCGGGTCTACAGGGCTTCAATCAAATTCCAGGAATTATACCTGAAGCACAGGAAGCGCCGTACAGCAACGGTTTAAACAATTAACTGTTATGGGCGCCAAATGACCATGTAGTCGGCGCGCCCTTAAGCCCAAATAATTAATCAATCAATTGATCACCACACCGTTCTGCTTAGACATGGGGCTGAGGAGCGAGGGGATCTGGAGCATGGCTGCCTCTCTACTACAAATTATGCATATGTGTATGCCATATATATCATATATGGCGTGCTTGTAATGTTAGGTTGTGATGATCGAGGCCAAATGTTCACCATTGTCAGCGTCGCGGCTTTCACGACTCGATCAGCACTGGACCAGCGGCCGTCACAGCGGGCTACGAACAAAACATTGACAACGCACTTCGTAAGCTGCCTGCATGGCATCCAATCAAGAATCGCTCGCTCTCGGAACGTCGTATCGGACAACGCCGTGCCACGAAGCCGCTTGATAGGTAGTCTGAACCTGGGTACTAATACTGTCTGAGCCACACACTCACGAGTCAGTGTACCTATGCAGGGTATTCAAGTGTCAAGACGCTCCGTCCAGCCTGACTGCCAAACTTTGCATGACGCCAATAGTACTAGCATGACCCTCGGTCAGTCATTCGTATTTATGTGTGCGTCAAACAAATGGATGTGTAAGAGTCGCTATAGCCCACAGCCATCGATCGGCCCCACGCTCGTATGGGCCAGCTGCGCTTCTGTCTGTTTCTCATCCGGCATGCTTCGAGTTTGTTTACGTGCTAGTAATGCCCAGTTTGTTTGTGTCGGGGAGCAGGAGGGAGTGTCCGCACGGGCACAGCTAGCCACCAGCAGATCGCCTGCCACTGCCACTTCGTTCAACTCATTTGCACAGTTGCACAGTTGACCATGTCGGTTGTGTAAAGTCCATGTCCTGAGCCAATATTGCTCCCATTGCCGAAGGCGACATGTTGGCTGGGACATGGACGTCGATGACGCGCCGGAGACCAGTTTTTCGTCCTGTGGTGAGATAAGCGCCCTTCTAGTCAAGGTTGGAGTTCCTCTCGATATCGACGTTCCTGTGGTTCACTCACTCATCGTCCTTTGAACTGATCTGGCATACCTCCCATGTGGGACCGGTACCCTTCGTTTTCTCTAGGGCCCTTGCTGAATTTTGTATCATGCCACCTGATTGAGCATTGGATCGACGTGTAGAAAAAAACGAATTCAGCACCCACAGTTACCCCATGAAATAGTTTGGATCACCTTTGGTGAACTGACCTTTGAACTGTATTGACCAGGCACAGGCAAGGATAAGTGGGTGTGCTGATTTCGGATTAGGCGATCATGTTGATCCTACATGGCCGAAAATTGCTTTGGACCTCCAAATCCCAAACCCCATGCTGACCCTGCGTTGCTTGCAGGACGCTATTGGATATCATGTGACGCCGCAGCATCACGCGACCCCTCGTTGGACCTCGATTGATTGTTGGACACAGTAATGCGCATTTTATAAGCGTAGCATGCACACATAGTTCGCCATCTGTTTGGGCCCGAACTTGATGTAAAAAAATGCGAAATAAAATAAAAAGAAGTATAATGAAGCAAAATTAAGTGAAAAAGCGAAGTCTGCGGAAATCCGCAGGAACATGTTCACGCGCTATTCGCGACCTGATAACATGTTTTCAAGTCAGTGACCTGACCTGACTTGACCGGATAACAATATGCATGCGAAAAGTTCTGCAATGAATGTCCACAGGTTTGTGCAGTGTCATTGCATTTCATCCAGCCATTTCTGTAATATGCTGGACGAAAAACGCTAACTCACATACGCCACCATACGAGCGAGGCCAAAATGCTCGGTGGAAAATTGCAAGGTTCCTTAAAAACCACTACAATTAGAGCACTACAATAGTTCAAAGCAAAACATTGTATATAAAAACGCAATCAGAAGCGCAGCCGTTGCACACATTACAAGTATACTGGATGAACAAAGTTTTGGGATTTGCATCAAACCATACCCGTAATTTTCGGCACGCTTCGATCCACGCGATCGAAGCGTGCCGAAAATGCGTGGCATTTTCGGAAAATGCGTGCGTCTTCGTCCGATCAGTCTCAATAAAAAAATCCGTGGCATCGCTTGCCAGGGGGCAGAACAATTATTACCTGACCGTGCTTCGAGAAAAATTAGTGACCCGAGTAACAACACATTGTCGCCAACGTCGTCAGCTGCTACCGTACCAAAAAATAGGTGTCCGTGTACGGCACCCGCTGTCGCGATACGTTCCGCCGCCCCTGGTGCTACCATGCTAGTCTCATGCCATGTGTTGGTCATTTTAGACTTCAGCCATTTCTTACTTCTCGATAGCTGGTCAATCCAACTGACCTTGTCTTGACTTTATTGTCATTTCATGAAGTCTTACTTTTGAAAGCTGTATATCATAGATATATTTCACCTGTCAACTAATGTATTTGGTGGTTTGTAGTCTTCAAGAATTGATATGCCAGAAGTCTTGGAAATATTTAGGGATTCATCATCAAATTGTTCAACTGGATATGAATAAATTGCTGACTTGAATGTTGAAATGGGCCCACAAGCTCCATGATGAATATCCTCATTAGGTTTTTTTTGTAGAGTGTATGTTGATTTGCTAAGGAAATGTAATGAACTGACAGACCGGTTGAAAGGCCGGCATATATCCCAAAGACCAATCAAAAAGCTCGCCGGTCCTGACCGGGCTTTCGATCCTTGCATTTGCCACCTCTACGTGCAAACCTCATGTCAACGTCGGAGTCGCAGCTGCATCGCCACCGCTGATAACTATCACACTGTGAATCACACTGTAGTAACTCTAGGGAAAAACCGGCCAGAAATCATTGCGGACAAAGTATGCTAGTTGCAGGGACGATTGTGGTCTTAATCGAAAGAGCTTCGTATTTTAAACATACGGAGAGGCTGTATTGTCTTAAAGATTGCTTAACCTAGGAAGGACAGAAGTCATACCTGCCAGAGGGGAGGGAGCATTCCGCTCCTCCTCATTTTGTTTGTGCAAAATATATCGAGCCAATTGAGGTAGACAGCTCAAATTGTGCACACACCTACATGAGTACGAAGGGTACCTTGGTTTAAAAGATCAACGTCCATTCATGCATGGTGACATCATAATGACGTCATAAGCGAAGTCCATGTGCGCTCATATATTGGATGATTATTAGTTGGCGTTTGTTAGGCGAGCATTCTGCACTGTAAATGGGATCTAATGATTGCTACGTAGAATAGAAACAAGATCTCCTCGACCTAAGTGGCTGAAATTACACCAAAATATACCCCTAGAACATGACACAGATTGAATCGGTGCATTTCACGTCGGGTGTAACACCACAGCCGGCCAATCCCCTATGCAGCAATACACATGTTAGAATACACATGCTCGAATGTATGGCACTTCCTTTCTACGCATGGTAAAATACTTCAGCTGTACTTAGAAACATACAACACAAAAGACCAGAACCAAACACATCCCATTATATACTCATAGTTACTATCAATAGCATACCATTAGCTATCTATGGAAGACTCTCCGATATTTATATTCATTCAACAGCCCGTAGTACTCGGGGAGCATTCTATCATCTACTGACATACCGTGTTCTTCCTGAACTTCTACCTCGTTAGCATCCTCTTCACCACTGAATTCCTCTTCAGTTTCCGAAGCAGGTTGTTTCAGCCCTCTCTCCCCAGCTGACTCAGATGATGCCAGCAGATGACTGATGTCAGCTGAATGGACGATCTTCTTCCTTTCTTTCACACGCATCTTGTTTTCTTCGCCAGACGCTGATCACACTTTCACCTCCAGGCGGTAAGAAATGTGGAGAGTCACTCAACATGCCGAATCCAGGCATGCATAGTTGAGAGACCAGGCCGGCATGTACCCTTGCCGGCAGGTCGAGCTGTGGCAGCAAGCAGGCCATTCATCTGACGAGGTATGTATCCACAGATGGTGCATGTCATGCTGCTGCCGGTATTTGTCAGAGCATTCACCACCTTGCTGTCAGTTATGGTGAGTTGAATATTGTACGCCACTCTGAAACTGGTGCCATCTGAGGTACCACCTACCGTTACTTGCTAAGGCACCAGAGTGGTGCAGAACAGATTTTGTTCTGCAGCTTCATCGTTTGTATATAGATTGCCCTGCGGCCTCGTTAAATCCTCATTTGACGTGAAGCACCGCCGAAGTGTAGATGCTGGATGACTCCGATGGCTGGTTGGCAGGTGAAGCTGAGTCCGTCCGGGTGGCAGGCGGCAGGCATGCCACCAGTCGCTGCATCGTAGGGTACAGCAGATACTGCAGTGTCACCTCAGTTGACGTCTCGGTGAATTGCATGTTGCTGGCTGCCGGGTAGCACTCTGCCTTGGCCTCATGCACATTTACATAGGCAGGCAGGATGTCTGTCTTGGTCGCATTATTCGTCACTCGGCGGACCGTACGGTAGCCGTGCACAGACAAGTCAGCTGACACGCACAGTGCCAACGCCCGCTCTCCTGACACGCACTCACGTTGGCTCACTTTAGAACTTCTGAGAGCCCGGCGAACCTTGCTAGGCCGATTCGGTGATGCCCCACCTGTCGCAGCAGGAAAGCCGCGTCCTTCATGCCCATCACACGAGCTCTGGCAGCCTCCACGGGCTACAGAGAACTGTGCTGTTGAGCAACTCTTGAGGTTGCTCGACGCTGAGAACGGACGCTGAATTGATCGTAGATTCTAGGCTGTCGTTATCGCGCTCCCCCCCCCCCCCACGACTCTGCGCGACAGGCCGGCGTTAACCTTGACTCCGTGTGATCGTTCCCGCTGCTGAGGCCCCTCCTCCGCCCTTACTGCACGTGGTCGTTGTTGCTCGGCGACGGCGGAGTGCGGATGGTGGCGTCCGCGGCGGTTCAAGGTCCAACTGGGCGGGCGCGCCAGGCTTCAGGAGGGAGGGTCGCATGTTGATGGGCGCCATATCTCGGACACGAGTGTCGGCTGTTGCCCAGACTTGTCACTGCCGCATGGAGAGTGGCGGCCTGCCGGGCAGAACGACGCTTCTCAGGAATTGTGAGTATCCACATTGTGTACTGGAACAGAGTTGTGGAGCAACGGTGAGACCATGCAACATAGATTTTTGTGTAAACTGAGCAATGATGAAGTATGCCAGTCGTTGGTTGGTTATTGGTTTTACGACACGTCGACCGTTGAGTCATGTAGCGTCGCCAATCTCTCACGCCGATTGGTCGCGGGCGAAGAAATGTTCGACGCGTTGATAGCAGTCCCTGTTTTATCCCATTTTAGGTCAGCCCCCCCCCCCCCTTAAGAAAATCCTGGCGCCGCCTCTGATACTGGTGGTTTATTGGTATAAATTTCATTATTTTGAAGAAGGAAAACACAATAGCGGAGTAATCGCTTCCGAAGTATTGGTCCAGGGCATTGTTTCATTTTGCCAGTGTACAGGCGCCCACGGACTACTTGTAGAGCACCCTTCCATCAACCTGAGGCCCCAGGTAAGTGGGCGGTCCTTATCATTTATGGCTAATCCCCTGTGCAAAGGGGCTCCAAATATTTCATATTTTCTCCACTGATGATCCGAGTGGAAACTTCATCCAGATGAAAGTTGTCAAAGTGTAATGATTGATAACAATTTTGTGTTCCTCTCAAATTGTTGCAGGACTTCAAATATGCCGAACTATTCCCGTTTCCCAGGCCCGGTTTGCACGTAGTATGACCGGACATGCATTATCGGTAGTGACAATGATAAATTATTTACGAAATAGGGTGGGATATACCACTTAATGAACACTGAATCGACATCCCTCCCAAAAAAGTATCGCCATCGTGCTTCTTGGTGCGTGTTTGTGAAGTCTGCATGCCTGGTTTCTAACTGTATCCCGTTCACAAGTATCATAATTTCTCTCACCATAACGGATCTGAGATCGTGATAAAGAACATCCCATAGCGCAATTTCAGGTAAAGAGATTCCCTATGATGTACTATGTTACACAATGCCAGTTTATAGCATAGGTGTTTACATCGTTATCGTTGATATCGGTATCTCCAGATAAGGTGCCTTTCAAAACACGCAAAACGGGAACAGTCATATGTACGCAATGATCTCAAAACTGGGTTTGCAGGACTTAACACGATTATAAATAACATTGCTTCCATGGCGATTTCGACATCCTGCTGTTCTCATTTCGACATCCTGCTGTTCTCATTTCGACATCTCACACCTAACGATAAATCATTATTTTAACGCTGGGTAGTGAGCGCTATCCACCGTTTGCCCTTGGCCGTAAGCGGTCACGTGAGGGGGCGGGTACCGCGATCACCAATGATATCGGTAGTGAACGTCACTGAGCGCTTCACCTGCGCTGTATAGCGGTCAGGTGTTCGACAGGTGCGGCGGCCACCAGTGGTATGGTGAGGAATAGACGCAGTCGGGGAAGGTTGCATATCTCATGTCTGCGCTGTATAGCGGTCAAGTGTTCGACAGGTGCGGCGGCCACCAGTGGTATGGTGAGGAATAGACGCAGTCGGGGAAGGTTGGCGGCCACCAGTGGTATGGTGAGGAATAGACGCAGTCGGGGAAGGTTGGCGGCCACCAGTGGTATGGTGAGGAATAGACGCAGTCGGGGAAGGTTGGCGGCCACCAGTGGTATGGTGAGGAATAGACGCAGTCGGGGAAGGTTGGCGGCCACCAGTGGTATGGTGAGGAATAGACGCAGTCGGGGAAGGTTGGCGGCCACCAGTGGTATGGTGAGGAATAGACGCAGTCGGGGAAAGTTGCATATCTCATGCATTCGTGTCAGTGGTTTTTATGGGTGCAAAGCACGATTGTTTTAGTATTGACTGACTTCATCTTGCATGGCAAGTCTAACTCCATTGGTACTTTGGTATGGTGTAGGACAGTGGCTGGTATCAGCCAATTGTGTGATAATGCTTGTATTGGAGATGTCATGAAACATGGTGTAATGGCCAACGAATTATGCTTATGTATAGTCACCGTACACCAACCTGCATCACCACATATACTGAGGATCCACCCAGTTCCACCTAGCCCAGCGTCCTATTTTATCCTACTTGTATTGCGAGGAGACATTAAAAAAGAACCAGTTGTAAACGTCTAACTCGCGTTTCATTAACAATATTCTACTCCTCTTGTATGGCAGCGTGCAATAATTATAACACTGCGATTATGTACAGAATTTACATACAACATATTAACACAAAACCTGAATAAATTGACTACATATATTTATACCCTGGGCCATTATCAACAGTCGGTGCCGACTGCTAAAAATTACCCCGGATCAAAATACATTCAGATATGTTGTTAAAGTTTTGCGTTAGGCATAATGAGGCCATCCGGAGCCGCCAGTACCAAGTTATTCAAACCTTCGGGGATCGGCTTGTTCGGCATGTATTGCTTCAGAGGTGTTCTACCCAAAAACGGAATCATCTGCTCAACCACAGGGACTTCTGATGCTCTTGGCAGCTTTAGGCATCCTTCTCTCACCGTGTCCACGAGCGGTCTAACTTTCCAGAGGCGATCACTGTCCTTCACCTCGTCACTGACCTCATTGTCAATTACGATCTTGATGGTGGCTCCGATTTTGAAGTATCTGTCTCGTGACATCCTGTTTGCAATAGCAGAAACCATGGTTTGCCTCGACCAGCACAAATGTATCCAGGCATACATCAATACGGACATCAAGAAACTGATGCCAAAGAACTGTCTACACTCCTCGGACTTCAGCAGCAGGCTTCGGCTTGGCGTAAATACATGGTGCTTGTTAGACTTCTCAGCAATCATCTTCAACATGCTGTTTGGAGAGATCTTCCTGGACTACCCACTAGGAGTAAGAATGGCGTCGTCCTCTGGGGTTGCGGCCATTTGGCATGATGCTGCTACTTGAGGTCCCTGTTTCGGGCTGTATTTGATTGCCCCGAACTTATCCCAGCGCTTGACGACTGGTTTTGTTCGATGGTGCGGGGACACTTCAAGTGTATCATGTATCATGTCATATCATATTCAGGTGTATCATGGGGTACACGTAGGCATCAGCTGATTACAACGTCATCTAAGTGGTTCATATGTAATTGAATCGATTGAATCAAAATATAGCCACAATTTTGCCAAAGAAAAACAGGATAGTAAACGCATCATCCATGCTGCCACCAGTCTTTGAGTTGTCCCAGAAGAACCTACTGTAAGTTAGCTATCGTGAAGCAGTCATTGCAAACCTAAGGTTAGCCATTGTGAAGAAGTAGGATCTGAAGATTGAAGAACCAATGTTAATCATTGTACTTATTTATGACACGCCGGATGCCTAACTGTATACAATAGTATACACAATCTGAACTGCCAGATGCCTGAAAGTATACATAAATATACATTTCCTGAACATTTCCTGTATTACTGTATGAGAGGTGATACAATTACTCGGTAGTGCTACCAGAGGCATCTAGAAGGCATTGTAAATTTAATTTTCATCTATGAACACTACTTTACTATAATTATCCGTTTTTATCAGGATTCGGGCCGAAAGTATACCTGTGTATACATTGAATTTAGCGGCTTTCCCCAGGAAACGATAGTGGAGCATTCTAAAGAAGTCTTGGTACATTACATTGTTGTATCCTTCAGGCATTTAATCGCTGTCAAAGTTGCTACATTTCGAGGGACGTATTCCAAATTATTGTAAGAAATTGTGTCAGCAACTCACCGTTGCGTGCCCGCCGCGGTGCCATCTTCGATTCGAAAGACCCTGGAGGCGGATACATGTATTTGGTTGTTTTCCTATGTGGTGACAGTCATTGGTGGGAAAGTCTTGGGAAATGGAGTACTAACCCTCCCCGTCTTTCCGGTCATATCCTCACACCCCATCTCGCGGGGGTCGATAGGGACCCCCCGTCTAATCTCCAAACTAAGCGTCGCACGAAAACGAAAAAGGTGTCATCGGAAAGCTCTCGACGAGTAGGGCCAGACACCACCCCCAAAAAACCTTTCCCCAAAAGTGACGTCGCTAGGGGACCTAGGTTTTTACGACATACATCATGTTTTTGGCTCTGGGGAGTTCATTTTGGGGGAGATTTGGAGATAAAAATTGGAATCAGAAAAGGAAAGCGAAATATAGACCAGGGCCATAAAATGTTTGGCCACCCAAAAATCAAGATTATATTTTTTTGAAATTTCAACTTTTGAGTTTACGTTTTCTTTAATATTCCTTTTCTAATGGGTAGAGCTGACCGAAAAAACGTTGTTCGAACTCAACTTGCTCCAATAAAAAATGCTTACCTTAGCCAGAATCTTCTATTTTAACTCTAATGGGAAAATATGCAACACTAACAAGTAATCAAAAACGCAACAAAAAATCCTCTGGTGCGTTTTGTTGCGTCCCTAAAGATAAGCAAACGCTGAAAGTTTCATTGAAATATATTTATCCGTTAAAGCGTGAAGACTGGTTGAACGTTTTTGGAGGTGACCTTACTTGACCGGGACTAACTCGTTGACCTTAGATGACCTGACTTCAAAATGTTGGCGCAACATGCGAAATTGATCTGGGAAAAGGTATGCCAAATTTAGGCGCGCTGCCGCGCGCCGTTCTTTCGCTATCCGCGGAAAACCTTAGGGGGGGCGATAACGACCCCCTCCCCCAAGACGGCGCGGGCTAAGGATTCCATGAATACTGAAGCTCCAGGGGACTTCAAATCTGTGCACACCGTATATATATATATATATATATATATATATATATATATATATATATATATATATATATATATATATATATATATATATATATATATATATATATATATATATATATATATATATATTTACATATTTTTTTTTAAATTTATAAATTTATAAATATAAAAATATAAAATTTTAAAATATTTAATTTAAAACCTAAATATTAAAAATAAAGCAAAAATTTTTAAACACATAATAAATCAAAAATTTAAAAAAAAAAAAAAAAAAAAAAAAAAAAAGGGCATGTCTAGGTCCCCCTCACATGAGTGAGTATTATCCCCTCTTTGGGGGCGGGGGTTCATGGGTGCCTATATCCACTCATTGTTGCCTAGTTTTAATAGGTAGGCCGCCAACAACGGTTTTCTTTTGGAATCCGGGAATGTTTGGTGGTGGGCTTCGACGGAGGAAAGAGGAAACTTCCTCTTCCTCGAAGAGGAACTGGCGCTGCTCTCGTCGCGTGTCAGGTGGGGAAGGTAGTCTTGCGTGAGGGCTACCCTCTCTCGGCGAAGTCGTTGGTGACCTCAACGACAGCTGACTTGGCCTTCTGGAAGTCTTCTCGGCCATTCCATGTCTGGGGTCGGCGTCGGAAACCGTCGTTGGTTCCGAGCGTTGACACGGTGTGGCGGGTGGTGCTCGTGACGAAGTCCCAGAGATGTTTTTGTGATGGTATTTGGACTGAGGTCCATTGTCCGGCTGGAGGGTCCTCCGACCCCTCCTTGGACAGGGCGCCCAAAATCTTTTCTTTGCGTCGACGTCGACATGGTCGTCGAAGAACGCAAGGCCGACCAACTGCTCGGAGAGGTACCAGAGGTGTCGTCCGAAGCCGTCGTAGCGGTGATGGAAACTTCGGTCGGATAAGCAGAGATGTCTTGTAGAAACTGCAGGTCCAGGGCAGGGGCGGTTGAGCCACGGGGCTCGAAACCACATCGGCACGTAGAGTGTCACGCAGAAGGCGACGAAGCGCCTCAGGCCTTGGATATTCTGTTGCCGAATCTGGAATTGTTCGCGAAAGAGGAAGATCTTGATTGAGTAGATGATTTTCGCCATCCATCGAGCAAGGTGATACGGCCCAGGCCTAGCAAAGCATATCCCCTCTGCGGAACTTCCCCCAGAACAATGACGGTGAGTTCCAGGAGCTAGCGATAGTCGTGGCGTGGATGATGAACGCTCAGCTGCTGCAGGCGAAGTCCCTCACTTGAGCGAACGATTGAGACGGATCGGCAGGATCGTCAAGCAGGGCCTGGAACCTGGCAGTGCCGATGGCGCCCCATTTTTCCTGAAACGCTTGAACAGTTGGATGTCGGGTCCAGACGTAACAAGGGAGATGCAGAGGCCGAAGACCTTTTTAACCACGAGCTCCAGGATGTGATGGCGGCAGGCGAAGTGAAGGAGATGCTTGTCCAACTTCTGCTGAAGAAGAAGACAAACCCTGACAATTGTCCAGTGTTGGAGGCCGTGGTGTCAAAGCCATTCCAACAACACGGTCGGCGAGTCCCAGTCCTGAAGTGTGGCGAATACGGCATCCGCTATGACTGCTCCCGTGCTAGTTTGGAGCTTTGGAGCATTCAGGAGCTTCGACACTCCTTCGCCGGACGCCAAATTGGAAATCGCTCTGCCAGTTCCTGCCCAGGTCCATCAGCGACCATCTTCCCGTCCCAGTGGACGGTCAGGACAACACCCTCGGGCTGGGAGGCGCGAGAGGTCGAGGCGGCGATAGCTCTGGCTTCAATACGGGCTCTCCTGATGCTCTGTCGGTTCAGGGCCATCTCAGCTGGGTCTTGGTCGTAGGCTGAGCAGCAGCAGCCAGATATGCACCGCCGCCCGGTCCGTAGTCTTGGTTCGATTGAGGGCACCACAGAGAGCAGTAGTGATGGCGAGACCCGGCCGCGAGCTCGCTTGGCAGGAAATTCCTCCAGAACAGCTGATGACGGCCCAGGTTGGTCTTGGCACCATCATCTCGTCCGAGTTCCGCCGTGGCTTTCTTGCAGCTTCCTTCCTTCTACGCTCCTTGTCTCGGCGGGCCACTTCCGCCTTGTCCTCTTGCCTTCCTCCCCTGCTTCAACAACTTTTTGTCCATCCCCAACATGCTCCGGGGCGGCCGGCTCTCGTTGACGTTGCAAGAATTCACATCCTCCTTGTTCTTCATAAAGACAAGGCCACGGCGTGAGCAATGTCGAAGAGGAAGGACAGTTTGACTGTAAAATCTTCCCTCTTTTTCAGCTCGGTAGACTGTCGGCTCTTGCCCTTGCCCAGCTGCCTCCATATCTCGTAGGCTGCTCAATCTTCCCACGCGGTGCTGAGGTTCACGACGGGGATCAAGCTCGGGCCCAGAATGCCGCAACTTCTTTGTCGAGATGAAGAGCAGCGCCGCGAAGGTGGCCTTGTCGAGGCGGAGGAGTTGAAAGAGCCGCTGAGACTTCTTGTTCGACGGCGCTTCCCACCAGTCGTTCAGTGAGGGGCTGCCCCACCAACCATACTTCGGTGTTTTTCGGGTGTTGGCTTTGGCTTCTCCGTGTCTGAAAGCAAAGTTACAGCAGTGAGAACACGTGTGTTCGTCGTCGGCAGACACTGCACTGATTCGTGAAGCGAAGTGTCTTTCTATAAGCCGACTCGATGCGTCATAGGCAACTTCGTGCCTTGCGGCACCGAAGTTGTTGAGCTGGGTACCAAATTTAGTGCGATTATGTTTGATCCAATGGATAACTTGTGGGTGAGACATTAAAATTTAACTTGATTTGTATTCGTAGCCTAATATATATATATATGTATATATATATATATATATATATATATATATATATATATATATATATATATATATATATATATATATATATATATATATATATATATATATATATATATGTAGTATGTATATATGTATATATTTATATATATATATATATATATATATATATATATATATATGTATATAAATGTATATATACATGTATTTATGTGTGTGTGTTTTGTTTTTGTTTTTGTTTTTTTTTTTTTACGTGTATATGTATGTATACATGTATAGCTAACCTAATTCAAAGTTGCTGAGTTGACATCAAAAATAACGATGAAGATTATACTTTATTACTCAACGTTTCGGCCAGGGGCCATCGTCAGGAGTGAAACGTTGAGTAATAAAGTATAATCTTTATCGTTACTTTTGATGTCCGCTCAGCACCTCCTGGTATATTGAAGGTCGTATATTTTCGTTACACGCAATGTCTAAAACCCAGGAGCATCTAAGAGCCATTCTTCGTTGAATTATACTTCAAAGTTGTCTGTTTTGTAATGGATTGATGTATTTAATGTTGACAACCAAAATCAAATATTTCGTTGATTTTAGGGTAAGTACACATACGTGACCACTACACATATCAATATAATATTATATAGCACTTCGTGTTCTCTTGCGGATTCTTCTTTCGTCGTCATCATCACCTTCTGTTTTGAGCTCCCAGATTTTGAGAGGACAATGTTTGGCCATCAATTTTGGAGATAATAACTTTCTTCTTGTATCTGGAATCAAGCATTTCTATCAGCAAGCAATAAGTTTGCAGTCATTGTCAAACACCACCATCCATTTTCAAATCTTCGTGTAAGAAAAAGGAAAGGATATTTGTCTGGATCGGATCATGTTTTGGATGACAAAAGTCCTGCTTCAACTGTTTGTCCAGGCCTGGTTAGTAACCCAGCACCTTCCTTGCCAGACCCTATTAACCAGCATGTACGCTGATCAAACCGACACCAGTACTGGAAACTTCAATTTGAATCCGTTATGGAGCTCCACGCAGCTGCCTACGTGTTTCCAGAGGCGCTATGAAGATCTTGGGCATCGACTTCGCGCCATGGCAAATTCCTCTTCGGCGACGAATACAGACGCTCACCGTCGCCTTCTGGGTCAGCACGTTCGTCTTTATGGGCTTGGGCGGCATGTTCTTGCTTACGTACATGTTCCTGTTCACCCGCTTCTGGTGGATGTCGGCCGGCTACTGCGCCTGGTTCTGGTACGACAAAGACGTGTGCAACCGCGGAGGAAGACGGTGAGTAGGATGGTACGGACCCTCCTGATAGGCTGAGAGAGCCTGATCATAGAGATGCCTGTGGTCTAATGTGTGTGTTTCACATGCTACCGTTTGTATCTCACATGTGTCCATGGGCTGCATCATCTCGGATTTTGAACAGGGGAGCGAAATGGTTTTGCGTCGATTCTTCCATGCAACGTCACAGGCGTAATGTTAAGTTTCACGAAGTTGGGGGCACATGTACCCTTCCCTCGCCGTGGCGACGCTCATGCGTGTGTACCGTTGCTTAGCTAGTGGTTATCCTAGTGGTCCAGGATCTGTGTGGCCTGGGCTACCTAGTGTGTGACCATGGCCCTAGTGTGTGGCCATGTACTTAGTGTGTGGCCCTAGGCCTGGTATGTGGTCCTGGACCTGGTATGTGGCCGTAGGCCTAGTGTGTGGTCCTGGACCTAGTGTATGGCCCTGGTCCTAGTGTGTGGTCCTGGACCTAGTGTATGGCCCTGGTCCTAGTGTGTGGCCCTGGTCCTAGTGTGTGGCCCTGGTCCTAGTGTGTGGCTCTGGTCCTTGTGTGTGGCTCTGGTCCTAGTGTCTGACCCTGAACCTAGTGTGTGGTCTTGGGCCCAGTGTGGCCCTGACCTTGTATGGTCCTGGAACTAGTGTGTGGCCCTGGTCCTAGTGTGTGGCCCTGGTCCTAGTGTGTGGCTCTGGTCCTTGTGTGTGGCTCTGGTCCTAGTGTCTGACCCTGAACCTAGTGTGTGGTCTTGGGCCCAGTGCGTGGCCCTGGACCTAATGTATGGTCCTGGACCTAGTGTGTGGCCCTGGTCCTAGTGTGTGACCATGAACCTAGTGTGTGCGTGCATCAAGGCTATTGTTTGTGACCGATGAGCCTTTTTCGTTGTCTGTGCCTTCGGTTCATTGATCACCGCACTTGACCACCCAGTATAACGACGTACATCGTGTCTGAAGACTTTATAGCCACTCTCAAGTTCTCTTTATCTCAAAATAGCGTATGTGCGTAGACTCAGATGCAAACTTGAGGTGGGTCTTCGCGTAACGATTTGTTTTGGCGCTCTTCGTGTGTTGTCGCGAATTTGACGTTTCCATCAGGATTTAAGAAAACTGTAATAATTTCATAAAAATCCATATCAGAAACCCTTAGACAAACCCAACAACGGTTTGTCCACTCCTCCCGTTTGCCCATTTAGTTTGCCACCCCTTCCTCCCCATCGAGTAGCTCTTCATCTATCCTGTTCAGTTATCATTTGTCAGGGGTGTGCGGAATTTGAGCCACGTGATTCTGCAGGCTTCCGCCACGTGCGGTCCATCGGTTATGTTCTTAAACGAAGCTTTCTGGTCTGGCCGACAGATGGGAGTGGGTGCGCCGATGGCCAATATGGCGTCATTTTAGGGACTATTTCCCTATCGACCTGGTACTGACCTGCGAGCTCAGCCCTGATGAGAACTACCTGGCCGGCTCACATCCACATGGTGAGAACTCTTCGATCAGCTGTGCGACATTCTGTGCCACCGTCCACTCCCGCCGACCCGGGCCTCATGAGCCGCGCAGCACCGACTAGTTCTCACGCGCGTTTCGCTCTCCTCACCTGCATCAACCGATCCTGCCACGTCCCGCATCCTGTCCTAGGTACATTGCTGTCTGTGCCGCTTTCTGCATCTCTTTTTAGTCTCTGTATGGTCACAGCTGGCCGAAGCGCCATTGATCCAAACGTCACCACCGCTCTGCTCCCCAAGCCATCGCACGTCGTGCGAGTGACGTGTGGACCAGTGAGAGGCTGCGAGAAGTGACTGAATGCCACACCGAACTTGATGCCTGCACCGATGCCGACCTCACGTCCGAGGCTAATCGCAGACTGTTCGACTCATCTACGCATCAATCAAGATACGGTAGTTTGCTTCGCTGACGAGTGCCGTTGGCAAAGCACCACGCTACACGGATATTCACTGTTGGTGTTTGTGATCCTTGTGTCAAGGGTTGTACAGAGTGCTGCCCCGGCAGCCGACCCACGGTGAGTCCGCCTCGTGGCTGGAAAGAATAGTGGGTGCGGATCGGTTCCACTCCTAGTGCTGCCTCTCCCCGCAGCACACCTCAGCCAGACAATTAATATGTATTTCTAGGACAAGTGACAACAACTTTTGACTCAACTGGCCAAAACAAACTGAGAACCATCAAGCCAATGTTGGGGCGGTGGGAGTCCTCGTCAAGAACTTCATGAAAGGAGGACGTGGTGCTCGCCAGGATGCGGGTGGGACACACCTATGACACCCACGGCTACCTACTACGGAATGAAGACAGGCCAATATGTACCCGTTGTGATATCGCACTAACAGTGATGCATGTTCTTCTGGTGTACCCTCGCTTCTCAGCCAACTTCACGGTGGACCGAATGCGTCACTTCGGTTCCAATTTCGATAAATTGTGATAAATGTGATGTTTTAGGTGACAATTCGGAGATTGTCCAAACAGGTCAACTATATCGTATATATATATATATATATATATATATATATATATATATATATATATATATATATATATATATATATATCGGCTGCTGAGGTACATGTAATATATCCATTCCAAAAATAGACCCATGCCGCTAAGCGGAATGCTGTGAAAAGTGAGATATGGGCCCTACATAACCAGTAGCAGTTGATGCGCCCCTAAGCCCAAAGAATCAATCAATCAATCAATCAATTTGTTAAATATGCTCCACACTTGTTTCGAACCTCACCTATTTGCATGCATGCAGCATATCGAACTTCGAAGTTGTAGCAGCCCGATTTGTTTGTACTTGTAACCTCGGGGATTTTCCAAAGCGTTTCCCTCAGTAGTCTGCTGTACACAACTTTCGGGAATTAGATGAACTTAGATGTAGCATAAGTCACAATAGTGCTGCTTGCCGACGACACAGATATACTACATTGTTAGCGAAAGCCAGAGCTGCAGGCCATGAAGGCCATCTCTTGTCTTCTTCCTGTCCGCTATTCTCCGTACTATATCATGCTGTATGTAATACGCGAATCGGTTATTTGTGGTATAACCGTGCATGCTGTCGCCAACACTTTGTCGTCAACATGGGCCGCGGTAGCTCAGTCGGTAGAGTGTCGATCTCTTGGTCCCAAGATTGTGTGTTCGAATCTCGGAACCAGCGGTATTACCGAGTCCACCCGCGACCAATCGGCGTGAGAGGTTGGCTACGCTATATGACCTAGCGGTTGAATGCGTAAAAGAACTCGAGGTTCTTCTTCTTGTCGTCAACGTTGCATTCTGCTATTGTCTCAAGTGTCCGATTTGGTCCAGGAGGTGCCCAGGATCTCACGCCATTCCTGTCATACGCACTAATCTCCAGTCACCGACATGTTTTTCTCAATTCCAACCAACCATTCCTTGGCACGCCTCCATCGGTTTCTTCTTTTTCTAGTTCTCTCGACATGGTCTAGACGGATCGAAGAATCAATACAAAACCTATCTATTCTAAATCCCGTATGACTGAACGCGTTTCCTAGACCTTGCTATGGCCAATGCCATAAATAATTGGACCTTATTCTTTGCCCCGCCTATTGTTTGCCTTTGTGGTCCAGCCATTGTCATATATCATGCCCGGGCATCGGAATACAACACAATTAAACACGCCAACCACAGGTAGCCCTCTCGGAATTGTTGTGCCAATTCCACGTGAGGATTCCGCTTGTAATTCGGTTATTATAGAGCGTTTCGGGGTGTTGGATGGAGCGCTGCTCTAGCGATTATCACATAAATGCGTTTTGTATCGTATGATAAAAGGCAAGGCATTCCACATAAAGCATGGTTCGGCATATTGGCGTTGATGCATGTACCAGGTGACTGTAGTTGTGATGTCTCGACATGAAAATGTGTCGTCTTACCCTGCACGATTATTGTCGAATTTAATTGCCGCTATGCAGCAGTGACATGGAAATTAGAACGGGAACCCTGTGTATACCCCAGGTATTCTCTCAGCTGGTGCTTTCTGCAACTTCTGCACGGAGGGTGGTGACTTCTCGAAACATGTACCGGGCATCACCACACACATGCTGACACTGGAGGGGAACTACTCGCAGCCGTTCTACAGGGAGTTCTTCTTGACGTCAGGTGAGTTATGCAATGCCCCAATCAGTCTGGGATTGGGATTGGGGACGCTTGGGATTGGGATGCAGAACATTTGAGTTTTTGTCCACTAGTTGTGCCAAGTTTGCGAGCAGATGTGAAGGTGGGGAGGGGGCATTGCAATTTTTTGCCATTATGATTACTCAATGGTTGGCAAAGTCCATCACCCAACCCCTGGTGGAATGTAGGATTTAATTTTGCATGACGTAATGTTGCATGCAAATAGCTTGTAACAGTTTATGGTGCTATCATTCATGTTGTCAAAGTTCTGATGCCAAAATTTTGTATCACCGAGTTTCGTGATAGGATTTTTGTTCATTGTTTTCGTGAAAACATGCGCAACATTTTATACCTCCAATTTTGCATAGTTAAGTTTCGTGGATCAGTGTTTCGTATCACGATTTTTATGGCTGAGCTTGTTCAAGTCCTAGTCCTTATGATTTGTGTTCTACATATTTTAAGATATTTAACTGCAGTTATACTTAAATAAGCAGCACAAAATGTGTGTATATGGAATTTGGTCGTGCAAAGTTTTGCTCTAGGTCATTACGATGAACCAAATATTATCAGGTATTTTTTACTAAGCTATATCGAAGCTTTCGTTTCATATGTTTCATAGCAGGGCTAGAGATCTGCCACGAGGCCAGCGGATCCAAGCGCGTATTTTCCATACTTATTTTCGGATTAAATAGGGAAAATTACAAATGGACATTAACGGGGTACCAAACCAAGGGGGTCCAAATCCCCCTGACCCACCCGAGTTCTCCAGCCATGTCCTATGTGGTATGTCCAATCAAGAGTAGGAAATCGGACTCAGCTCCCCACAAGTCCATAGCATTATTCCATTCCGACATCGATGCGGAATGCTGACCAATGCTCCTAGCAAGCAATTGTGTAAGTTTCCGATCCAGTACGATTATGCCGGGTCGAGAATGGGTACGCTGTCTTGCCGTCCATCTGGTGAGAGTTGTGTAAACTGTGGTTGCTCGTTGTGTTGCCAGGTGGCGTGGCGGCCACCAAGCGTTCGATGGACTACCTGCTGTCGTTGCCGAGCCGCGGCCACATGCTGGTGCTGGTGGTGGGTGGCGCTCCCGAGGCGCTCATGGCGCGGCCCGGCGTCAGCCAGTTGTACCTGAACCGACGCAAGGGCTTCGTCAAAATCGCACTGCGCCATGGGTAACTGCATCGGAACGGCGCGCGCCAATTGTCCACGCTCCCCCGGTCGGAACAGGACTGTATAGCTAGCGCAGGTCATGGTTTGGCCTGGCTCTGACCAGAGCTTGGCGTGGTCTGGAATATTCCAGTTCGTACCAGATCAGGATTGAAAAGAGCTATTTTCTGACTTGTCATCGATACAATTATCCTCCAGAAAATTGTCCTCGCTTTTTCTTACCTGTGCATTGGTGCTATTTGACTAGCTGTTAACTTACTGATTATCGATAAGATGCTCAAAGCTCTCTGGAAAGTACAAAAGGGAATTTCTGATTTCACAAAGGGAAGGAAAGTTATCCTCTCCAAATTCGATGACCAAATCTTCTTTCTCCACATCCAGGGTCTCAAAATATAAATCAACTTTGCAGGAGACTCGAAACTCAAGTTCTATTTCCAACTCGCCAAAATTCGGCTCATCTCATAGGTCCAATCAGTTCTGACACAAATTCGCCAAAAATTCTGTCCAGAAAGACCCATCTGCCGGCACCGGAGTGATGTACATCTGAACTTGAATTAAGCCAGTGTTGGGATCTTTACCTGGACGAAATATTGCTTTAGCCACGGACCATGGTAGCCTCCAATTGGCCATTCCAGCAAGGTACTCTCCGATAGGCCGTTCCAGCATGGAATCCTCCCATTGGCCACTCCATGAACAGGCCTGACGATTGACGCTTTGAGTGGTTATCCGTTTGTGGCTTTCCTGCTGTCTCCACCACCGTCGCCCTCGTTGCACGTTGTCTGAGATGGGGGAGGAACTCCGCCGGAGATGATAATGGTGGGACAATAGCGAAGAATAGTTGAGCGAATAGCAACTCAAGCCCGATGTTTTGTGTCGCAATACTTGTATCATGGTGTGTTAAAATTAACAATGTATATTTTATAACAAGAAACTCGCACATGACAGAACTCGCACATGACAGAACTCGCACATGACAGAACTCGCACATGACAGAACTCGCACATGACAGAACTCGCACATGACAAAACTCGCACATGACAAAACTCGCACATGACAAAACTCGCACATGACAGAACTCGCACATGACAGAACTCGCACATGACAGAACTCGCACATGACAGAACCGCATCTCATCACACACAATGTAACCTTGCAAAAAAGCCATTCACTCAAGATGAAAATTTCCCTTCATGATTTTCAATCTCATTATTCATCGATGCACGTCTGGCAGTTCTAAAATAAACCTGTTTCACGTGCAACTTCCTCACGTACGACCTCCTATGAGAGGCATTATGTTCCAAGCCTCTCTCTCGCACCTGCATCCACTCAGTCATCTGCTGGTCTGGACCACCTCGTGTTTAGACTGTTGCACCCGATCCTTACGGCCGCCACGGGCCGTGCACCTGACGTGACCCGAGGTCGTGTCCCCAGGGTCTCTCTGGTGCCGATGTATAACTTCGGCGAAGCAGACATCTTCGAACAGGTCGCCAACCCGGAGGGGTCGCGGGTGCGGCGCATCCAGGAGACGCTGATGCGGTACATCGGTCTGGCGCCGGTGCTGTTCCTGGGCCGCGGCATGCTGCAGTACAGCTTCGGCATCCTGCCGTTCCGGCGACGCATCACTACTGTCGGTGAGTGTCGCATCACAGCTGTCCATAGGTGTATCAACCCTGCTGGCGGTGGGTGTCGCATCACTACTGTCGGTGGGTGTCGCATCACAGCTGTCCATATGTGTCGCATCACTGATGGCGGTGGGTGTCGCATCACAGCTGTTGATGAGTGCCGCATAACAGCTGTCCATAGGTGTCACATCACTACTGTCGGTGGGTGTCGCATCACAGCTGTCCATAGGTGTCACATGACTACTGGCGGTGGGTGTCGCATATCAGCTGTCCATAGGTGTATCAACCCTGCTGGCGGTGGGTGTCGCATCACTACTGTCGGTGAGTGTCGCATCACAGCTGTCCATATGTGTCGCATCACTACTATCGGTGAGTGTCGCATCACTACTGGCGGTGGGTGTCGCATCACAGCTGTCGGTGAGTGTCGCATCACTACTGTCGATGAGTGTCACATCACTACCGTCGGGTCACAGCTGCATCACTACTGTCCGTGAGTGTCGCATCACTGCTGTCGACGGGTGTCGCATCGCTATTGTCGGTGATAGTCGCATCAGTATTGTCAGTGAGCATCGCATCACTGATTACGGTGAGTGTCTCGCCACTACTGTCGGGTCATAGCTGCATCAGTACCGCCAGTGAACATCGCATCACTG
>JAOTOM010003178.1:0-139517 GCA_034440615.1 Ashinkailepas kermadecensis
ACATCAGAATATATTGCCGCGTTCACTTTGGCGGAGTCTGCGATTGATCGAATATGGACGATGAGAATGTTCATTGTGAGGTTTTAACTTTCATCTATTTCATCCTGTGAATGAGTGGGAAAAGGTATGAAAATCGGGACCTCCATACATGATACAAGCGTATGCTTAAATCGTGCCTCATAGGCTAAAATAATTGAGGTTTGATCGCTCTGTCAGCCAAAATAACTCCTAAAACAGCTTAGCGGGCTTTTTAAAACAAGATACAAAATTCCATTCGCATTGGATACCACCTGGTTCTCGGACCCGTTTTCTCTTCTAGAATTCTGGTCTCGCACGCGCTCCAGCGGACCTGTTCGTGTGCCGTCCGCTATCGATCCAGTAACGCGTTCGTACTCCAGCGGGCACGTTCGTACTCCAGCGGGCGCGTTCGTACTCCAGCGGGCACGTTCGTACTCCAGTGGGCGCGTTTGTACTCCAGCGGGCACGTTCGTGTGCCGTCCGCTATCGATCCAGTAACGCGTTCGTACTCCAGCGGGCACGTTCGTACTCCAGTGGGCGCGTTTGTACTCCAGCGGGCACGTTCGTGTGCCGTCCGCTATCGATCCAGTAACGCGTTCGTACTCCAGCGGGCACGTTCGTACTCCAGCGGGCGCGTTCGTACTCCAGCGGGCACGTTCGTACTCCAGTGGGCGCGTTTGTACTCCAGCGGGCACGTTCGCACTACAGCGGGCGCGTTCGTACTCCAGCAGGCGCGTTCGTACTCCGGCGGGCGCGTTCGTGTGTCGCCCGCTATCGTTCCAGTAACGTGTTCGCGACGGTCGCGAACCACCATCTTAAAATCTACAACACCGAACGGCGCGACACCTAGATGCGCTGCGACTAGCCTATCACAGCGAGGGTCGATATAGGTACTCGTGCGGCGCACACTGCATGCAAGCAGGGCACACCGGGTAAATGGCGCAATCCGCATTCGCGTGCTGTATGCCCAGTCCGCCAGGCACAGTCAGCTCGTACAGTCGTTGCGATCAGTCTTGGGCGTGGTTAGCGGGGAGGGGACTGGCGACGCCTGCTCATTTTTCGGCGGCGACCCCCCCCCCCCCCGACGGGAAAAAGAAGCTACAGGATGGTTCAGTGCACTCTCCCGAAATGTTCAGACGAAGGCGCCACTCTGAGCACAAAAGGCGTCCATCCAGGGGAAATCGAGTGCACCCTTCTAAGGTTCTTTCCGGTCAGTGGCGTCCCTCTGTCGAAGAGGCGCCTTCTTGAAAATCCCCGCCGACACTTTTCCTGTCCCTCCTTCGCTTCTGGTCGCAGCGAACCCTCGGCGACATAGAACGCCAACCCTTCACTCAGACAACCAAGATCAAGTGCAGGTGCTTGATCCAGATCCAGTGATCTTGATCCGGATCAAGTGAGCACACCCGGAGACGGCGAGGTTGCGCCCAGGTCACGCATCACACAGGTCACAGCCAGCGACTGAGTTAGAGATTGGCCGGAGGAGGCGAGGGAGGCGAACGCGGTACAACTTCCGCCGGGTGGCCAAGCTTTGTGTTAATCTTGGAGAAAATAGAACTTTGCCTGTCCAACTAGGGGGAGATGGATGCGTGCTTGCGGTAAGGGCGGCCCAAAGAAGGGGCTAAGCAGACGAAACGGCTAAGGTTTGATGCAAGGCAAGGGTCAAATGGAAAAATATGCCTATGTGGTTTGACGAAGGGTTGTACCCGAATATACACCATCTAAGTAACTTTCGACTATTGTTTTATAATCATCGAGGAAAGGTCATCGTGTGATTTTGATTTTGATGGAAAAACATGCCTATGGAAGGGCAGTTGCCTTTGGCGATTCAAGCTTAATTCCACCTAAGCTATTCCCACGAATCGCTTAAAGTAGCCTCAGTGATGTTGGCTGTTCACAAAAGACGACAGAAAAGATTTTCGCATTGATGTTTGTACGCTGATGCCAGGAACCTGGCTCAGGAATTTGCTACTGGGGACAATTGCAGTTCAGAAATATGCGATAAACTGACTTAACTTTCTAGTGTAACAGAGTTTCCGCTCGAAAATTAAAACATTTTCCGATCACCGGGGACGGGGCACGCCCCCCCCCCCCTATTTAACATATGGAAATCCCTGGCTGTAATTAGTTTTTGCAAACATAATCAGTAGGGATACGGTAGAATCAGAGTCCCAAAAGATGATTCGCGCGACAACGAAGTGCCACCGTCTTCGACACACATTGCCTTCAACGGGGAGGTGTCTTTTCGCGTGGACTTCTCAATGGTTGACTAGAAAATATACTGACGAGAAGATATACCATAAACATATGTAAGATGGGACCCCTATAAGATTGCCATCCCTATACTGGGGGTGTCGTAACCAACACGACCGCCACTTCGCAAAACATCGCCCGCAATCCATCCTCAACTTCACAACAAACGTGGGAGCCGCGTTCCGATAGACGGCAGCACCAGTCGCCAGACCAGCCGCCCAGACCCACCACACCGCCAGAGCCTCCACTGTCGCCACGTCACGGACCCACCCCGTCGCACACCTCGCTCGGACCGGCGCCTCCGCCAGAGGGCGCCGCGCTCGGCGTCAGCCGTCACACGATGGCGCAGAACTTGGTGGTCTGTCCGGGCCGCACCGCTTCCGCCAGCTCCAGCAGATCGGCGGCGGCCGGCCGGCCGGCCACCGTGCGTCGCAGCCGCAGCAGCGACTCGGGTATGCCGGCGGCCGCCCCCGCCCCCGCCGCCGCCGGCTCGTCCGGCCGCCCGCCGAGCGTCAGCTCCAGCGCCGTCGCCGTGCGGTTGAGCGGGCGCCGCTTTGGCGCGGCGGCCGGCGCCGGGCCGGCCGGCGCCACCAGACGCGTCGCGCCGTTCTCGGCGGCCAGCTGCTCGCGCGAGTCGACGCGCCGCGGCGACGCCGGCTGGCTGGTGTGCACGGTGCCGCCCTCGGCGCACATGCGGCCCTCTTCGTCGGCCGGCCGGCGGCGTGGCCTGTCGCCGTTCACCGGCGACAGCGGCGCCATCTTGGCCAGCAGGCCGCCGTACTTGCGCTGCCACGTGTACGTGTCCAGCGAGATGCCCTTCTTGAGCGGGCGGCGGCCGGGCGGCGCCGGCCGCCGCCCGGCCGCCGGCGAGACGGCGCCGTCGGCGGCGCGGCGGCTCTCCGCCGGCGCCGGCGCCGCGGCGGGGGCGGGGGCAGGGGCGGGGGCGGGGGCGATGGCGGCGCGCGGCCGCGCGTGCGCCGCCAGCGCCGGCGCGTTGAGGAAGCTGAACAGCGCGAAGTAGCGGCTGTTTCGCAGGCGCACGGCCACCTCGCCGGCGTCGGCGGAGATGCTGATGCCGACGATGGCCGCGTGCAGCGTGACCGACGTCAGCTGCTGGCCGGACTGGACGCCGTGCACGAACAGGCGACCACTCTTGGTGCCGGACACCACCAGGCCGGCGTCGGCTGTGATGCGCACGGCCGTCACGGGCGACGCCAGGCGCACCGCCAGCCGGCGTACCTGGCCCGTGGTGACGTCCCAGGCCACCACCTGGCCGTCGTCGCCGCCCGACGCGGCCGTGTGGCACACGTGCGCCGGACACGCCACGCACGCCACGGCCGCCTCGTGGCCGACCAGCACCTGTGTCAGCCGGCCGTCGCACGCGGTCCACACCTTGAGCGACGCATCGGCCGAGCCGGTGATCACGTGCGCGCCGTCGCCGCTCACGTCGAAGCAGCGGATCGCCTCGTGGTGGCCGATCGCGTGGCGCGCGCCGTCCGCGCCGAGCGCCCACACGGCCAGCTGGCGGGAGCCGGCGCCGGCGCCCGCGTCGCCCGCCACGGCGTAGCGCGCGTCGGGCGTCACGCGCACCACGTGCGCCGGCCCGCGGCACGTGGCCAGCACGTGGCCCGTGTCGACCAGCCACAGCAGCAGCGCGCCGCCGGCGTCGGCCGACAGCGCGCGCTTGCTGTCGGCCAGCACGCAGACGGACAGCACGGGCGCACGGTGGTCGGTGAAAGCGGCCACCACCAGGTTGAGCGTGAGGCCCCACACGCGCACCGTGTTGTCCTCCGAGCCGGACACGGCGAACAGGCCGCTGGGCGCGAACTGCACGCACGTGACGGGCGCCGTGTGGCCCTCCAGCGTGGCGTGCAGGTCGCCCGACGGCGTCAGCCACACCTTCAGGTGGCAGTCGGCCGAGCCTGCGGCACGCAAGGCGGCGCGTCACCGAACTGCCACCTCAGAATAGCTGCCCGTCAAAGAACGGCGGCCTGTCACGTGTCGGGGCGGTGCTGCGGCAGACGCGGCAGGTGCAGCGGCGCAGCCAGGAGTTTTTAAAGGGGGCCGACCCAAATAATGGCGGGAAACAGAGACCGCTTTCGGCCAGCTTCGCGCACCGGAAATTTCTGGTTTTGCATGGTGGAAACCTCAATTTCTTTATCGATCCAGTGTGATTTTGGTTGCTAAGAAGGGGCCCTGGCTGCGCCTCTGGTCACTGCTGTCATCGCCTAGTCGTCGCGTTGATACGATCATCCGTCACCGTCACCGTCACCGTCACTGGCCGCCGTCACCGTCACCGTCGCCGTCACCGTCACCGTCGACTTTTGTCGTCATCGGGTAGTCGTCACATCACTTTGTCTCCACCGACCCAGTCGTTGTCGCGTCATCTGCGTCAGTCAGCACCAGGATTAAAGTTGTGTTTTTGAATTCCATCTGTATCCGAACGGATGTAGCTTGGGGTATTCTAGACCTTCCGCAACAATTTATCCCCGTTACTAATATCAACAACATCTTTTTGTACCTTCTTGTCAGCTTGAGGCATGCCTATCAAGCTGTAATGAGGTTGTAGAAATTTTGAAGCAACTCCATTCATCTTTTGGAAAAACGAGAGGATAATTTCCTGAGAGGGATAGTGCTCTGGATGAAAACAAAATGTGAAAATGACAAGCTTCTAACCATGGTTACTATCATTTCGTCACCAAAGTTGTTGTTTACATCCAGACGTCACCCTTATCGTCACCGTCAGTCAGTGTATCGCCTACGCAGCATCAACACCGTCACTATCATTGTCATTAACGTCATTGTCGACATCACCGTCACGTCCATTAACATCGACTCCGTCAACATTACCATCACTGCCATGAACAACCACCATCTGCATCATCATACCCGTCAATCAATTCACTATTCCCAGCACTATTGTCTCCGTCAACATCAACATCAACACCACGGCGACGCTTCACCTGTTACCACCATCGTCTCCATCACGGCGACGTCTCACCTGTCACTACCGTCGTCTCCATCACGGCAACACCTCACCTGTCACCACCATCGTCTCCATCACGACAACGTCTCATCTGCTTCCACGATTGTCTCCATCACCATCATCATCATTACCATCACGGCGACGTCCCACCACCAAACACGAAAACGCCGATGTTTCCATCATCGTTTCCGTCACCGTCGTCATCACCATCACAGCCACGTCGCACCTGTCACCACCATGGTCTGGTCGGCCGAGATGTCCAGACACGTGATGTCCGCCTGGTGCTCCACGGCGATTTTCTTCCGGTCGGACACGAACACGCGCGGCGTCACTGTCAGAGGCTGTACGTGGGTCACCAGCACCCTGCTGGCACCTGGCGGCGAGCGGACGAAGCTGTGTGCGTCGGCGAGGCGAAACCATTAACCTCTGCTGCCGACTAGACGGCCGACTCGCCGCTCGCCGCCCGCTCCACGCGCCGTCCAGGCTGTCCCCGACTGGCGGCGGCCGAGCGGGCACAATGTCCCACGCGCCGCCCGCTCTCATGCATTGTAGCAAAATAATGAAATGCTATGCAGTTCGAAGCTGTGGATATACTTCGGCAACAGGTAGTCCACAATGATGCTGGGTTAACAATGAGCAGATAGAACTGGTGAAACACCTCGTGCAACGCTGGAATTGTGTTGGAGCGAGGGAGCGAGGGAGGGAGGTATGGAGAGGATAGGGTAAGTGGTAGTGAGAAGGTAAGGTGTGGAATGAGGATGAGGATGAAGAGAGAAAGAGAGAAAGAGAGGAAGAGTGAGAGAGAGAGAGAGAGAGAGAGAGAGAGAGAGAGAGAGAGAGAGAGAGAGAGAGAGAGAGAGAGAGAGAGAGAGAGAGAGAGAGAGAGAGAGAGAGAGAGAGAGAGAGAGAGAGAGAGAGAGAGAGAGAGAGAGAGAGAGAGAGAGAGAGAGAGAGAGAGAGAGAGAGAGAGAGAGAGAGAGAGAGAGAGATAGAGAGAGAGAGATAGAGAGAGAGAGAGAGAGAGATAGAGAGAGAGATAGATATATATATAGAGAGAGAAGATAGAGAGAGAGAGAGAGAGAGAGAGAGAGAGATAGAGAGAGAGATATATAGAGAGATAGAGATATAGATATATATATATATAGATAGAGAGAGAGAAAAAAAATATATATTAATATATATATATATATATAAATATATATATATATATATATATATATATATATATATATATATATATATATATATATATATATATATATATATATATATATATATATATATATATATATATATATATATATATATATATATATATATATATATATATATATATATATATATAGAAGTGAGAGAGCGAGAGCGAGAGCGAGGCGAGAGAGAGAGCGAGAGCGAGAGAGAGAGCGAGAGCGAGAGCGAGAGCGAGAGCGAGAGCGAGAGAGAGAGCGAGAGCGAGAGCGAGAGAGAGAGCGAGAGAGAGAGAGAGAGAGAGAGGACAAAGATCTTCCAAAGCATTTCACTTCACCCCACCTTGAGAAAATCCTGACTATACCTTTCCCCTTCATCGACCCAGGCACTGACCCTACCCGTTCGGCCGCTGGACAACGGCCCTACTTCAACCCAACAATCGACCTGCCATAACCCAACAACTGACCTGCCATAGCCCAACAACTGATTTGCGATAAACCAACAACCGACCTGCCATAACCCAACAACCGACCTGCCATTACCCAACAACCGACCTGCCATAATCCACCAACCGACCTGCCATAACCCAACCACCGACCTGCGGTGATGAGCAGATTGTCGCGTGAGGTGAAGCGGGCCGCCAGTATGGGACTGCCGTGGCGGGTGAGGATGCGCAGCAGTCTGGCGGTGGCGATGTCGTACACGTACACCTTGGAGTCGCTGCAGCCCACCACACACAGCTGGCCGTCCTCCGACGACGTCACCGCCGTCACCTGTCGCCCAACCGCACGTCATAGCACGTCACCTGTCGCCCAACCTCACGTCACCTGTCGCCAAACCGCACGTCACCTGTCGCCCAATCACACGTCACCTGTCGCCCAACCGCACGTCACCTGTCGCCCAATCACACGTCACCTGTCGCCCAACCACACGTCACCGCCGTCACCTGTCGCTCGCCAAACCGCACGTCACCTGTCGCCCAACCTCACGTCACCGCCGTCACCTGTCGCCCAACCTCACGTCACCGCAATCACCTGTCGCCCAACCTCACGTCACCGCACGTCACCTGTCGCCCAACCGCGCGCGCGTTTTCTTGTCAAAATTGTTGGCAGGATTCTGGATGACAACAACAATGTTGACAAACAAAAAACAGTCCGGGCAAGGCCAGATCGTGAACCCTGGGCAGAGGGTGGGGTAGGGATGGGGGAAAGGACGGGGGAAAGGGTGGGTGAGGGGGTGGGGAGAGGGCAGGGAATGAATCTTTGGAACTGCAACGAAAATGCAACATTTTCACACAGCACTAAGCTTCCCGAAACAAATTTTCACCTGGCGAACACCAACGTTGAAAATATTGGAAGAGACACGGTTAGTACCTTCTCCTTGATCAAAACTTTACATACCTTCTCCTTGATCAAAACTTTCAATACATTCTTCTTGGTCATTTTGCGAATTTGAAGCTCTCCAAAGCCCAAATAGCAAACAACACCACGTGCTGACGCCTGGGCGCGAACGATCGACGACTGGTCGGAGAGCGCCGCAAATCCCAAACGACAAACAACACCACGTGCCAACGCCCGTGCTTGTGGCCGGCGGACGGCCGCGTGCGCGCGCCGAATACCTGGCTCTGGTGGTGTCGCAGCGCGTGCAGCGACGAGCCGGTGGTGAAGCTGTGCACGTAGACGACCGTGTCGAGGCAGGCGGTGAGCAGGAAGGCGGCGCCGCCCGACACGGACAGCTGGCCGACGGGCGCCGGCACGCCGATCTCGTTGAGCACTGCCAGCGTGTCGAGCGACCACAGCAGCACGGTGCGGTCGTGCGAGCCGGACGCCATCACCTCGCCGTCGACGCCGACGCGCACGCACGTGACGGGGCCGCGGTGGCGCGACAGCTGGCGCGGCTCGCCGGCGGCCGCGTCGCCGGCGACGCGCGTCACGTAAAGGCAGCTGTCGTCGCCGCCGCTGACCACCACCTCGGTGCGGCCGGCCAGCCGCGCCACGGCCACGCACAGCACGGCGGCGATGTGGCGGTCGATGGTGAACAGACACCGGCGACTGACGCCGCTCCACACGGTCACCTGGCAGTCGTCGGCGCCGGACACGACGCGCGCGCCGTCGGCAGACGCGGCCACGCACGTCACGCGGCCCGTGTGGCCGGCGAACGTGTGCGCCGGCCGGCCGCTCAGCTGGTGGCGCAGCTCGAACTGCCGGCCACCGGTCGCCACGAACGCGTGCACGCCGTCCGGCGCCGGCTCGTACAGCTGCGCGGCCGGCGCCACCGGCAGCTCGCGCACCTCGTCGGCCAGGCTGTCGCGCAGCCACACGGTGGCCGGCACCAGGAGGGGGGCGCGCTGGCGCGCGCACCACTCCACCACCGAGCCGAGCAGGTGGCTGAGCGGCGAGCGCGGCGCGCCGACGCAGTGGCGCAGCCGCACGAGCAGCTGCGTCGCCAGCTGCGACACCCAGTCGTCGTCGTCGATGGCTGCCGACGGGAGGCGCGGCGGTCACCGGAAGGGCCACAGCAGAAGAAGAAGAAGAAGATGAAGACAACTTTGGGCTCTTTTACGACGCGTTCAACTGCTGGGTCATATTGCGTCATCAACCTCTCACGCTCATTGGTTGCGCGTGGACTCGGCAATCCCGCCGGTTGTCGGATTCGAACCCACGATCTTACGATCAAGAGTCCAACGCTCTACCAGCTGAGCTATCCCGACCCCATCGATAAAAGGCGCAACTAGAGTCATGCTCCTTATGCAGTAGCTAACCTGGCCTAACCCAACAGAACCTAATGCGTTCAAATCTGGGGATAAAGACAAGAGTTTCTGTCAATATGGAATCTGGGGATAACACAATTCCTGTCAATATGGAATTCGGGGATGAACACACCGTTCCTGTCAATATGGAATCTGGAGGTAACACAGTTCCTGCCAATATCGAACCTGAGGATTACACAATTCCTGTTAATATGGAATTTGGGGATAACACAGCTCCTGTCAGTATAAAATCTGGGGATAAACACAGTTCACATCAATATGGAATCTGAGGATAAACACAGTTCGTGTCAATATGGAATCGATCTGGCAACCGGCAGCCACCCTCTCCCAGTCGAAAATTGACCGAAGAGGTCCACCAATGGTGATGCTTTAATTTCTTGCTTTAATTTCGCTGTCAATGCAACAAACCTGACCACAATACAGCTCCAAAAGAAAATTGCTTCGCTGTCTCTTTCAGTTCGTCTGTGTGTTTACTTTTCTAATTGTGAGCGCACTTGGCAGAAGCTTTGCCGTCTCGACTCCGAGCCAAATGCCGACAGGGAAGACGGATGGCAGATGCCGAAAGGTGTCTCTCGTCGTCAACTTCGCACCCCCTCGATACCCGATACCCTGGAGCTGCAAGGAACCGCTGCCAGTTCTACACCCGGACCCGACGGAAAACCTTCCGCGCGGGTAGGGTCCAAGGGATGGGATTTTTGCTCGCTTTCAGCTATTCCCACACGATCGTATGGGCTACACCGGACTACTACGAGGTGAAATCGCTGACTAGAGCAAGTTCTCAGAGTTCATTAAAACAACCGAAAATAAACCCTGTTTTAGAGTCAAACATCCATGGTAATTGGTAATTCACATCCACATCACTAACCCCAATAGGACCCACCTGCCGTCGTCTTGAACGCCTGGTAGACCAGCTCGGTCTCCCAGTCGAGGAACCAATGCCGGGTGGCCAGCACCATCTGGTACATGTGTTGTGGCAGCTGCAGCCGGGCCGACTGCCACATCAGCCGGAAGTTGCAGATGATCGTGAACTTGAGACGCTCCAAGTCTCCTGCCGCCGCACGGGGGTACGTGATTGCACACGTCACGTGCGTTGGACAAATGCGGCTTACGAGAAGCTGCAAGCACTTCCTAGGTACCTACAGATTACGACCAGCGAACGAGGCGGAAGAAGACAACATCAATATATGATATGCACTGGACTTGTACTTGACTCGACTTGAACTTGTTGCAGAGGTCCTGGTGCCATCACTACTCCGCTTCCCCCCCCAGGAAGCGTGGGGCATAACAATCTATGACGATACAATACCACCAATTGTTCGGAGTGTTCCTATAGGGCTGATGCGACTCACCGCAGCGCAGCAGATGATACCAGAGCCTGTCAGTCCCGAGGGGACAGGGGGACTCCACATCCCCCTGGACTCACCGCAGCGCAGCAGATGGTACCAGAGCCTGTCAGTCCTGAGGGGACAGGGGGACTCCACATTCCCCTGGACTCACCACAGCGCAGCAGATGGTACCAGAGTCCGTCGGCCAGCCGCAGCGACTGCAGCACCCGATGGCGATGGCGGCCCAGGTCGCAGCCGGCTTGGCTCGATTTGCCTGGCGGAGGCGAGGCGGTCAGACAGCACACCTTGAGGTTTCTGGCGACGTAGCTCACTGCGTGTGACACCAGGTGTCACCACCCTCTCACGTCGTATGGTCGCGGCGTGGTGGGAACTCCAAGCAGGGAGCCTGTCGAGCCTCAGAAGTTAAACCAGCATGTTCTCTAGTGCCCGGTAACTTCACCAGGCCCTTGCTGATGCACCTGCCGGTCGGTGACGCGTTAAGCCCCAGGGAAGGATACAGAGTGGGGAGGGGGCAATGGCCATGTGCCCACCCCCATGGTAGAGTGGCTTCCCTTCAGGCAGTAAAGGAAGATTAGAGTGCATCCCTGCTCAATTGTGTGCGCACCCGCTCGAAGGATTTTCCAGCCAAAGACATTTCAGAGGAAAAGACACCCATTTGGGACTAAAAGGCGCACCTTCAATGTGGTTGAGTAACACTCCTACTCCCCCTCTAATTTTTCACGCCGAAGTCGCGCCACAGAGGAAACGTACCACCCGCCCGATGAAAATGCCTGGATCCGCCTTTGCTAGGCCCAATCATTACTCGAGAAAGCGGGCACTTACGGGCAGCATTCTTGAGTGTGCACCCACACCATTACTAGACTAAGTGTGACTATGAGACCGCCCAATTCGCATAGGGCGTACTTAGGCGTACGGGGAAGTATCTGGAGTATATGACTGACGATATACTTGCGTATATCATACACACTTATGCATGCATCCGCTTACGTGGGCCTATTTGGAGTAGACAACTTCGAAGAGGAGGGCGTGGTCCCAGTATCTTTCCCGGAGAGATCGCCGGCACCTCGCAGAAGCAGAACCATTGGAGTAAATTAGCTCCCACTAATTAGATAATCCCACCTAACCGTTGCTTAATTCCACCCGACCTTTTAAGACGTGATTATGAGGACAAGTTTGTGACACCCAAGCCGACTGGCTCATGAGGAGACTTAGTTTACGGATGATGATTCCCACACCTATTACCAATGCAGCAGAAGCTTCTTGACAAGAGGTCTGAAGCTAACTGACGGTCATCGGACAGGAGTAGCAGCCGACCAGATAAGTGGCAGGACCGGTTGTCCCCCAAGGGAGACAGGGTCAGTAGCCTACCAAGCGAGGCACAGGAGTAGCAGCCGACCAGATAAGTGGCAGGACCAGTTGTCCCCCAAGGAAGACAGGGTCAGTAGCCTACCAAGCGAGGCACAGGAGTAGCAGCCGACCAGATAAGTGGCAGGGCCAGTTGTCCCCCAAGGGAGACAGGGTCAGTAGCCTACCAAGCGGGGCACAGGAGTAGAGCCGACCAGATAAGTGGCAGGACCAGTTGTCCCCCAAGGGAGACAGGGTCAGTAGCCTACCAAGCGGGGCACATGAGTAGCAGCCGACCAGATAAGTGGCAGGACCAGTTGTCCCCCAAGGGAGACAGGGCCAGTAGCCTACCAAGCGAGGCACAGGAGTAGCAGCCGACCAGATAAGTGGCAGGACCAGTTGTCCCCCAAGGGAGACAGGGTCAGTAGCCTACCAAGCGAGGCACAGGAGTAGCAGCCGACCAGATAAGTGGCAGAACCAGTTGTCCCCCAAGGGAGACAGGGTCAGTAGCCTACCAAGCGGGGCACAGGAGTAGCAGCCGACCAGATAAGTGGCAGGACCAGTTGTCCCCCAAGGGAGACAGGGCCAGTAGCCTACCAAGCGAGACACAGGAGCAGTAGCCGACCAAAGAAGAGACAGGAGCAGTAGTCAGGGAGACGCAGGAGCAGCAGCCGACCAGGGAAGAGACAGGAGCAGTAGTCAGGGAGACGCAGGAGCAGCAGTCGACCAAAGAAGAGACAGGAGCAGTAGTCAGGGAGACGCAGGAGCAGCAGTCGACCAGGGAAGAGACAGGAGCAGTAGTCAGGGAGACGCAGGAGCAGTAGTCAGGGAGACGCAGGAGCAGCAGCCGACCAGGGAAGAGACAGGAGCAGTAGTCAGGGAGACGCAGGAGCAGCAGCCGACCAGGGAAGAGACAGGAGCAGTAGTCAGGGAGACGCAGGAGCAGCAGTCGACCAGGGAAGAGACAGGAGCAGTAGTCAGGGAGACGCAGGAGCAGCAGTCGACCAAAGAAGAGACAGGAGCAGTAGTCAGGGAGACGCAGGAGCAGTAGTCAGGGAGACGCAGGAGCAGCAGTCGACCAGGGAAGAGACAGGAGCAGTAGTCAGGGAGACGCAGGAGCAGCAGTCGACCAGGGAAGAGACAGGAGCAGTAGTCAGGGAGACGCAGGAGCAGTAGTCAGGGAGACGCAGGAGCAGCAGTCGACCAGGGAAGAGACAGGAGCAGTAGTCAGGGAGACGCAGGAGCAGCAGTCAGGGAGACGCAGGAGCAGTAGTCAGGGAGACGCAGGAGCAGCAGCCGACCAGGGAAGAGACAGGAGCAGTAGTCAGGGAGACGCAGGAGCAGTAGTCAGGGAGACGCAGGAGCAGCAGTCGACCAGGGAAGAGACAGGAGCAGTAGTCAGGGAGACGCAGGAGCAGTAGTCAGGGAGACGCAGGAGCAGCAGTCGACCAGGGAAGAGACAGGAGCAGTAGTCAGGGAGACGCAGGAGCAGCAGTCGACCAGGGAAGAGACAGGAGCAGTAGTCAGGGAGACGCAGGAGCAGCAGTCGACCAAAGAAGAGACAAGAGCAGTAGTCAGGGAGACGCAGGAGCAGTAGCCGACCAGGGAAGAGACAGGAGCAGTAGTCAGGGAGACGCAGGAGCAGCAGTCGACCAAAGAAGAGACAGGAGCAGTAGTCAGGGAGACGCAGGAGCAGCAGCCGACCAGGGAAGCGGCAGGAGCCAAACGAGACACAGGAACAATAGTCTACCAAGGGTGACACAGGAACAGCAGTCGATCAAGTGAGAAACAGGAACATTAATCGACCAAGGGGGCCAGGATCAGCAGTCGACGAGAGAAGAGGCAGGACCAGTAGTCTGCCAATGGAGACACAGGAACAGTAGTTGACTAGGGGAGAAGTGGACGCATTAGATAACCAGAGAGAGAGAGACGGGAGCCACCTAAGGGAGGAACAGGAGCAGAAGCCGGTCACCGGGTTCGATGGGTGTGGGTGGGTGGGGGTAGGTCAGGAACAGTACCTGACGAGAGACACGGGAGCAGTAGCTGACCGTGTGGTGGAGGGGGGTAGGATACACACGGGGGAGAATAGCATATGAGTAAGGTGCCCAGTGGTGCAGCTAGGATTTTCTTAAGGGGGAAGGGCCCGACCAAAAAGAAAATGTTAAGAAATAGAGAAAGCTTTCTATGCACAAAGCGCGCCGAAATTTGTGTTTTTCCGTGGTAAATCTCAAAATTTCTTCCTTGACCTTGTGTATTTTTGATTGCTAAGGGAGGGGGAGACCGGGCCCTGCCCCTCCTCCCTTGCTGCGTCTCTGAAGATACCCGTTTGGTACCCGTCTGGTAGGTAATGGACGTGATAGATTGACGGCTCTATATGACCCAAAGCAATCAACGTGGGTTGGTTGGTTGGTTGTTGGAGTTTAAGGGCGCATCGACTGCGTCGGTCATGCAGCGCCCACAATCGACGTGGGAGATTGGCGAAGCTATATGACCCCAAGCAGTCGGCGTGAGAGATTGGGGCCGCTATGTGACCAAAAACAATCGAATCGTCGTAGAGCCGATAACCAGCGATAGTGGCACACATAACATCATGGAATGCCTGCTTCAGTATATAATGCAGAACAGTATCATAACCACCGGACAGGATGATGGGTAGGATGTGTGGGGAGCGGTAGGGTGTGTGGGGAGCGGTAGGGTGTGTGGGGAGCGGTAGGGATGTGTGGGGAGCGGTAGGGTGTGTAGGGAGCGGTAGGGTGTGTAGGGAGCGGTAGGGTGTGTGGGGAGCGGTAGGGCGTGTGGGGAGCGGTAGGGATGTGTGGGGAGCGGTAGGGTGTGTGGGGAGCGGTAGGGTGTGTGGGGAGCGGTAGGGATGTAGGGGAGCGGTAGGATGTGTGGGAGCAGTAGGGATGTGTGGGGAGCGGTAGGATGTGGGGAGCGGTAGGGATGTGTAGGGAGCAGTAGGATGTGTGGGAGCGGTAGGGCGTGTGGGGAGCGGTAGGGTGTGTAGGGAGCGGTAGGGTGTGTAGGGAGCGGTAGGGTGTGTAGGGAGCGGTAGGATGTGTGGGAGCGGTAGGGCGTGTGGGGAGCAGTAGGGTGTGTAGGAGCGGTAGGGTGTGTAGGGAGCGGTAGGATGTGTGGGGAGCGGTAGGGCGTGTGGGGAGCGGTAGGGTGTGTGGGAGCGGTAGGGATGTGTGGGGAGCGGTAGGGTGTGTAGGGAGCGGTAGGGTGTGTGGGGAGCGGTAGGGCGTGTGGGGAGCGGTAGGGTGTGTAGGGAGCAGTAGGATGTGTGGGGAGCGGTAGGGCGTGTGGGAGCGGTAGGGTGTGTGGGGAGCGGTAGGGATGTGTGGGGAGCGGTAGGGTGTGTAGGGAGCGGTAGGGTGTGTAGGGAGCGGTAGGGTGTGTAGGGAGCGGTAGGGTGTGTGGGGAGCGGTAGGGCGTGTGGGGAGCGGTAGGGATGTGTGGGGAGCGGTAGGGTGTGTGGGGAGCGGTAGGGTGTGTGGGGAGCGGTAGGGATGTGTAGGGAGCGGTAGGATGTGTGGGGAGCGGTAGGGATGTGTGGGGAGCGGTAGGATGTGTGGGGAGCGGTAGGGATGTGTAGGGAGCGGTAGGATGTGTGGGGAGCGGTAGGGCGTGTGGGGAGCGGTAGGGTGTGTAGGAGCGGTAGGGTGTGTAGGGAGCGGTAGGGATGTGTGGGGAGCGGTAGGGTGTGTAGGGAGCGGTAGGGTGTGTGGGGAGCGGTAGGGATGTGTAGGGAGCGGTAGGGTGTGTAGGGAGCGGTAGGATGTGTGGGGAGCGGTAGGGATGTGTAGGGAGCAGTAGGATGTGTGGGGAGCGGTAGGGCGTGTGGGGAGCGGTAGGGTGTGTAGGGAGCGGTAGGGTGTGTAGGGAGCGGTAGGGATGTGTGGGGAGCGGTAGGGTGTGTGGGGAGCGGTAGGAATGTGTGGGGAGCGGTAGGGATTGTGGGGAGCGGTAGGGTGTGTGGGGAGCGGTAGGGATGTGTAGGGAGCGGTAGGATGTGTGGGGAGCGGTAGGGCGCGTGTGGGGAGCGGTAGGGTGTGTAGGGAGCGGTAGGGTGTGTAGGGAGCGGTAGGGTGTGTAGGGAGCGGTAGGGATGTGTGGGGAGCGGTAGGGTGTGTAGGGCAGTAGGGTGTAGGGAGGGATGTGTAGGGAGCGGTAGGGATGTGTAGGGAGCGGTAGGGAGTGTGTAGGGAGCGGTAGGGTGTGTAGGGAGCGGTAGGGTGTGTGGGGAGCGGTAGGGTGTGTGGGGAGCGGTAGGGATGTGTGGGGAGCGGTAGGGATGTGTAGGGAGCGGTAGGGTGTGTAGGGAGCGGTAGGGTGTGTAGGGAGCGGTAGGGTGTGTGGGAGCGGTAGGGATGTGTGGGGAGCGGTAGGGATGTGTGGGGAGCGGTAGGATGTGTGGGGAGCGGTAGGGTGTGGGGAGCGGTAGGGTGTGTGGAGCGGTAGGGTGTGTGGGGAGCGGTAGGGATGTGTGGGGAGCGGTAGGGTGTGTGGGAGCGGTAGGGATGTGTGGGGAGCGGTAGGGATGTGTGGGGAGCGGTAGGGTGTGTGGGGAGCGGTAGGGATGTGTAGGGAGCGGTAGGATGTGTGGGGAGCAGGTAGGGTAGGGTGTGTGGGAGCGGTAGGTGTGTGGGGAGCGGTAGGGATGTGTGGGGAGCGGTAGGGTGTGTGGGGAGCGGTGTGTGGGGAGCGGTAGGGATGTGTGGGGAGCGGTAGGGTGTGGGAGCAGTAGGGTGTGTGGGAGCGGTAGGGTGTGTGGGAGCGGTAGGGATGTGTGGGGAGCAGTAGGGTGTGTGGGGAGCGGATGTGTAGGGAGCAGTAGGTGTGTGGGGAGCGGTAGGGTGTGTGGGGAGCGGTAGGGTGTGTAGGGAGCGGTAGGGTGTGTAGGGAGCGGTAGGATGTGTGGGGAGCGGTAGGGATGTGTGGGGAGCGGTAGGGTGTGTGGGGAGCGGTAGGGTGTGTGGGGAGCGGTAGGGTGTGGGAGCGGTAGGGTGTGTGGGGAGCGGTAGGGGTGTGGGAGCGGTAGGGATGTGTGGGGAGCGGTAGGGATGTGTGGGGAGCGGTAGGGATAGGGTGTGGGAGCGGTAGGGTGTGTGGGAAGCGGTAGGGATGTGTGGGAGCGGTAGGGATGTGTGGGGAGCGGTAGGGTGTGTGGGGAGCGGTAGGGATGTGTGGGGAGCGGTAGGGATGTGGGGAGCAGTAGGGTGTGTGGGGAGCGGTAGGGTGTGTGGGGAGCGGTAGGGATGTGTGGGGAGCGGTAGGGTGTGTGGGGAGCGGTAGGGTGTGTGGGGAGCGGTAGGGATGTGTGGGGAGCGGTAGGGTGTGTGGGGAGCGGTAGGGTGTGTGGGGAGCGGTAGGGATGTGTGGGGAGCGGTAGGGTGTGTGGGGAGCGGTAGGGATGTGTGGGGAGCGGTAGGGCCGTGGCCCTAAGAAACATCGCGGAAACCCAAACCCATGTCGGGTGTGATCTCGTGTACACAGCCACAGACGCAATAACTGCATCCGAAAATTATCGTCAGCGGACGGACACCTTTGGCCAGGCCCGGGCAGCTGCCGACGAACAGGAAGCGGCTCGTCCGTGCGTGCGGGAACAGCACCCCGGACACCCAGGGCTGAAGGCACACTCGGAACTGAAGGCAATTTCCCCTGGTCGCCGCTGGCCCTGACGGCCGCGGATGACGTAACCAACCGCAGATGACGTCACCGGTCGGCGCACAACTGGCCCGGCGGGCTCGGCCGTGATACGGGAGGACGGTGCGACAGACACCACCAGATTGCCGCCACACCGGCTGATTAGACCGGGCGCATGCTGTGAGCCGGGCCAGCCGCCGCTCCCCGGGCCCGTGGGCGGCCCGCCACGTCTGACCGGAGATCGGCGAACGGCGTGAGCCGGAGCCTCCGCAGCCGCCCGCGGTCGTCCGCGGCCTCCCGAACCCCACCCGAGCACCGCGGATGTAGCGAGCGAGGGAGAGCGAGAGAGCGAGATAGCGAGAGAGAGAGAGAGAGAGAGAGAGAGAGAGAAAAAAAAAAAAAAAAAAAAAAAAAAAAAAAAAAAAAAAAAAAAAAAAAAAAAAAAAAAAAAAAAAAAAAAAAAAAAAAAAAAAAAAAAAAAAAAAAAAAAAAAAAAAAAAAAAAAAAAAAAAAAAAAAAAAAAAAAAAAAAAAAAAAAAAAAAAAAAAAAAAAAAAAAAAAAAAAAAAAAAAAAAAAAAAAAATATATATATATATATATATATATATATATATATATATATATATATATATATATATATATATATATATATATATATATATATAGAGAGAGAGAGAGAGAGAGAGAGAGAGAGAGAGAGAGAGAGAGAGAGAGAGAGAGAGAGAGAGAGAGAGAGAGAGAGAGATATATATATATATATATATATATATATATATATATATATATATATATATATATATATACATACATATATATGCATATATATTCAAGTTTCGCAATCCCGCGGCATTGTAGACGTGGGCGCAATCTGTTCGCTGCCCGCAGAAATGAAGTCCAATGCTGTGCTTGGAAGTGTTGCCAGACTGGTCGCACAGGATTTCCGCGAGATGAAACCGTGCTGCATGACTAAATAATATAACACAACGAGGTCCACGTGACCCAGGAGGCTCGCGTGTCCTGCAGGACCTTCGCTGTCTCTTTCTTCCCTCCGATCTCTCCCTCTCTCCTATCTTTCCTCCTCCTGTCTCTCCCTCCTTCTCCGTCCCGTCTCGTCCTCCCTCCCTCCCTTCCCTATCTCCCTCCCCTGCCCTGCACTTTGCGTTCACAATTTTCGAAGGATGATGCTTTAATCAATCAAAAAACAACATGGGCTTCAGAGGACATCAAAACACTTCTTAAATTCAGAGGACTTGCCATGAGAGAAAAAGACAGCCATCCGAAAATCGCTTTGGTCCTTTGGAGGATTTCTTTAAGGACTTCCGATGTCCTTAGTCCTCAATGTCGTCAGGGATGTCCTGCCCTTGCTGTCGTCATAGCGCCCTCAGTCCTCAGAAGTGTCCTGACTGTCGTCACGGGTGTCCTCAGTTTTTACCGTCGTCAGGAACGTCCTCACCGTCGTCAGTAGTCTCCTCACCGCCGTCAGGAGTCTCCTCACCGTCGTCAGTAGTGTCCTCACCGCCGTCAGGAGTGTCCCCACCGTTGTCAGTAGTCTCCTCACCGTCGTCAGTAGTGTCCTCACCGCCGTCAGGAGTCTCCTCACCGTCGTCAGTAGTGTCCTCACCGCCGTCAGGAGTGTCCCCACCGTTGTCAGTAGTCTCCTCACCGTCGTCAGTAGTGTCCTCACCGCCGTCAGGAGTGTCCCCACCGTCGTCAGTAGTCTCCTCACCGTCGTCAGTAGTGTCCTCACCGCCGTCAGGAGTCTCCTCACCGTCGTCAGTAGTGTCCTCACCGCCGTCAGGAGTGTCCCCACCGTTGTCAATAGTCTCCTCACCGTCGTCAGGAGTGTCCTCACCGTCATCAGGAAGGTCCTCCGACGTGACGAGGAAGCCCAGCAGGTAGAGGTTGCTGAGGTCGGCGTGGGTCGCCAGGCGGTCGGCGCGGTCGGCCAGGTAGCGGCTGCTGATGTACTCGGTCGCCGCCTGATGTCGCCACTGCAGCGCCAGCCGACAGTGGCGCCACTGTCGCGTCCACAGCGGCGCTGCGGGAGCAGCCTCGGTCACTGACCGGCCGAGCTTAAAGACCGGCATCGGCACACCAGCTATGGCTCGCTAAAAGCGGCCACTAGTTGATACATATCACGTAAGTTATGGATTCTTGATTCCCCGAAAATGCGATTTCTTGTAAGAAGATGATTTCACTCATTTCTTTTGGTAGGGAAGTCACACACATACATATATATATATATATATATATATATATATATATATATATATATATATATATATATATATATATATATATATATACATATATATATATATATCAACCTTCCACCAGCCTACTCGGTGACCACTGATATTCACTGCCGGGCTAATCCACGGCCCCGCGTACCCTGCGGCCCACGCCGCCGCCCCAGGCCATAGTCGCATGGTCATCGCCCAATGGCGGCGGTAGGAAGGAGATTCGGGGAGGCGCAGCGCTGACACTTCCCTCTCCCACAAAAATTAAGAACCTCTTATCGAAACGACATGGTGGCACGATTGGTTATACAGACACGATCGCCAACCAGTGCCACCCCGCACAAGTAGATCGGCCTGCACATCGCCCATGCAATAGGGTGAAGCGCAATGCATACATGTACATATTAACCTCCTTGCTTGACCACCAGACACAATTATGGTTAAAATATGTACATCACAAGACCAATGGCTCATCTAACAACGCACAACTGAAGCCCATATCATTGTCAATACACTACATTTGGCGCTCTTCAAATCCCTGCACATTTTCACATGGGTACGCCGGATCGTCCCATTCATATCGATATGGTCGATATGGCTGCGTGCACACAGGGATACAACAACAAGTGGGCCAAATTAAGGGCCATCCATCCTTCATCTGGCACTGAAATTGAGACACCACCTTCTGTCAATAGAAGCTCAAAACGCTTCGCTGCAGGCCAGACCAGCTTGCTTGGTCGATTTGCACCGAGATGACGGAAAACAATCCCGTTCTTCAGGCAAAAGAGGTTAACAGGCTCACGCTTCAGGTGCGAAGGTGCGAAGCGTGACCATTTCCCATGATTCAGCCGGTGAACGACAGCCCGGCAGTTTGTGTCGTGCCTCTCATACCATCTGATGGCTTCCGGCTCGACAGGCAACTGCACAAGTAAATCGGCAGCCGTTACGTTCATCTCCCCAGCCACCTCACATTCCCGGCACCAGAGGCGAGATTTACAGGGAGTGCCTCTCCACCCACCGAGCCACCTGGCGAGCGGCGGCTGGGTGCGCCAGTATCGGTAGCCCGTACCCCTCCACCCTCAGTCACCTGGCGAGCGGCGGCTGGGTGCGCCAGTATCGGCAGCCCGCACCCCTCCACCCTCAGTCACCTGGCGAGCGGCGGCTGGGTGCGTCAGTATCAGTAGCCCGCACCCCTCCACCCTCAGTCACCTAGCGAGCGGCAGCTGGGTACGCCAGTATCGGTAGCCCGCACCCCTCCACCCTCAGTCACCTGGCGAGCGGCGGCTGGGTACGGCAGTATCGGTAGCCCGCACCCCTCCACCCTCAGTCACCTGGCGAGCGGCAGCTGGGTGCGCCAGTATCAGTAGCCCGCACCCCTCCACCCTCAGTCACCTGGCGAGCGGCGGCTGGGTGCGCCAGTATCGGTAGCCCGCACCCCTCCACCCTCAGTCACCTGGCGAGCGGTGGCTGGGTACGCCAGTATCGGTAGCCCGCACCCCTCCACCCTCAGTCACCTGGCGAGCGGCGGCTGGGTGCGCCAGTATCGGTAGCCCGCACCCCTCCACCCTCAGTCACCTGGCGAGCGGTGGCTGGGTACGTCAGTATCAGTAGCCCGCACCCCTCCACCCTCAGTCACCTGGCGAGCGGCGGCTGGGTGCGCCAGTATCGGTAGCCCGCACCCCTCCACCCTCAGTCACCTGGCGAGCGGCGGCTGGGTGCGCCAGTATCGGTAGCCCGCACCCCTCCACCCTCAGTCACCTGGCGAGCGGCGGCTGGGTGCGCCAGTATCGGTAGCCCGCACCCCTCCACCCTCAGTCACCTGGCGAGCGGCGGCTGGGTGCGCCAGTATCGGTAGCCCGCACCCCTCCACCCTCAGTCACCTGGCGAGCGGTGGCTGGGTACGTCAGTATCAGTAGCCCGCACCCCTCCACCCTCAGTCACCTGGCGAGCGGCGGCTGGGTGCGCCAGTATCGGTAGCCCGTACCCCTCCACCCTCAGTCACCTGGCGAGCGGTGGCTGGGTGCGCCAGTATCGGTAGCCCGCACCCCTCCACCCTCAGTCACCTGGCGAGCGGCGGCTGGGTGCGCCAGTATCGGTAGCCCGTACCCCTCCACCCTCAGTCACCTGGCGAGCGGTGGCTGGGTGCGCCAGTATCGGTAGCCCGCACCCCTCCACCCTCAGTCACCTGGCGAGCGGCGGCTGGGTGCGCCAGTATCGGTAGCCCGCACCCCTCCACCCTCAGTCACCTGGCGAGCGGCGGCTGGGTGCGCCAATATCGGTAGCCCGCACCCCTCCACCCTCAGTCACCTGGCGAGCGGCGGCTGGGTGCGCCAGTATCAGTAGCCCGCACCCCTCCACCCTCAGTCACCTGGCGAGCGGCGGCTGGGTGCGCCAGTATCAGTAGCCCGCACCCCTCCACCCTCAGTCACCTGGCGAGCGGCGGCTGGGTGCGCCAGTATCGGTAGCCCGTACCCCTCCACCCTCAGTCACCTGGCGAGCGATGGCTGGGTGCGCCAGTATCGGTAGCCCGCACCCCTCCACCCTCAGTCACCTGGCGAGCGGCGGCTGGGTGCGCCAGTATCAGTAGCCCGCACCCCTCCACCCTCAGTCACCTGGCGAGCGGCGGCTGGGTGCGCCAATATCGGTAGCCCGCACCCCTCCACCCTCAGTCACCTGGCGAGCGGCGGCTGGGTGCGCCAGTATCGGTAGCCCGCACCCCTCCACCCTCAGTCACCTGGCGAGCGGCGGCTGGGTGCGCCAATATCGGTAGCCCGCACCCCTCCACCCTCAGTCACCTGGCGAGCGGCGGCTGGGTGCGCCAGTATCGGTAGCCCGCACCCCTCCACCCTCAGTCACCTGGCGAGCGGTGGCTGGGTACGTCAGTATCGGTAGCCCGCACCCCTCCACCCTCAGTCACCTGGCGAGCGGCGGCTGGGTGCGCCAGTATCGGTAGCCCGCACCCCTCCACCCTCAGTCACCTGGCGAGCGGCAGCTGGGTGCGCCAGTATCGGTAGCCCGCACCCCTCCACCCTCAGTCACCTGGCGAGCGGCGGCTGGGTACGCCAGTATCGGCAGCGCCCGTCGCAGTGGAATAGTGTGGGCCGCTAGGAGCACCGACACGAGCGCACTGCTGCCGCACAGACAGAGCCTCAATACCATCAGCTGACCACTGGCCTTTAACGGCCTCGGAGACCCGTACACACGAGAAAGCATGTCCACATGCTGCAAGCGCCCAGCCGGTCTGTGCTCAACCGTGTACTGGAACTGGCTGACAAACGTCCGCCACCGCATAACCCTTCGGTTAACATGGTTACGACTTTCGAGGATTTGCAATTCTACAATCACAAACCCAAGAAACTAAGCTTCAGATAAGTATTTGTAGTATATTTTGAGACCATGGATGACACTAACTACTTATAATTCATAAATGGTCCACTTCCTCCGTGCCCGACTGTACCGGCTGCCACCGAAGGCTATGACCCGCTCAACGCCGTCTTGGATTTGGCACAACATTTGTCCCGGCCCAGTGGTACTGCTGTCCGTGTAGATAATGAATGGGCAATCCCTCCGTGGGTAGTTGGGCACCGTTGGGCTTGTCGCACCGCCCGCAGATTAGAGAAACATTCGTCTAGTTCGCCGTCCCAAGATAATTCTTCAGAGTTGCATAACAACACGAGAGGCTCAGAGATAACAGCGAAAGATGGAATTAATTTTCTCAACCAAGAGAAGAAACCAAAAATCCGCTGCGCCTCTTTCATAAACCTTCGGGGCTGGAGGTCAGCAACCACCTGAATTCGGTCGGGGTCAATGAACACGCCATCTGGGGTGATCTGGTGGCCAAGGTAATTCAACTTGGTCTGAAATAGGCGGCACTTGTGCGGGGAAACTGAGGCCGGTGGAACGCAGCCACCCCAGCACCGTGTGCAGTAGCTGAAAATGCTCCTCCAAGCCAGAACTGATCAGGAGCAAACCATCAGCATAGATGTGGACCCCTGGCACATCTTCATCACCTTACGCATGCAAAAATATGAAGATTGCATACAGCTCATTGGCGTACGCCGGGGGAATATGTTTTACGAAGTGTGTAAAAGGCACAAATGTTGTTTGATTTCCCAGACAACCATGACTTCCAAAATGCATGGGTGATGTCGAGGTAGGATGCGAATTTCCGGCCATGCACGGAAAAAATAAACTCGTCAATGTTAGGAAACACAAGCGTTTTTTTTGGGCCGAGCAGCTTGTTCAGCGCTCTCATGTCCTGGACCAGGCGTAGTCACCCGAAGCCTTTGTGATAAGAATAGAGGGAGAGTTCCAGTCTGAAAGGTCACCCTCCTCTAAAACACCGCAGCCCCATAGCTCATCCAAGTGACACTTTAATTGCTTATCGCGTGTCCACGGGTTTGGGCAAGGTCGAACAAATGCCGGCTGTGCACCTGGCTGAAGCTCCAAATCAACGTTGCCACCTTTATATTCTCCTAACTATGCCCCTCAAGAAACCCTCTGGAAAGGTCGCAAACAGTCCCGCTAGTTTGTCACGTTGAGAACCTATGATTTGGTCACCAACCACAGAATCAGAACAGATTTTGTCAATGGCTTTACCTACGTATCGTCCGTCATCAGCGGACACTATATTGACCTCAGCAGTGGGGCATTCAGCGGTCCCCCCAGCGGACTCAGACTCGGTCCGAGGCCCGCTACGTCCAGACTCGGGTCCTCAGCTCTCCACATTCTCGACTCGTTCTATGTATCCTATGACACTACGCCTGTGTATGGTAATCGGAGGGTCTGAGCGATCGCGGACATGCACAGGTATTATCACTGTTTGAAAAGGGCTTCAATAGCGAGTCGGATATCTCTACGTTCGAGGACCTCTGTCAAATAAGTATTCGTGATCACGAGAGAGCTGCTGGTCTACTTGAACGCTAGACTGCTGAGCGAGGTGTCACATGGTGGATGTGTTTTAAAAAATACAAATCTGAGTTTAACTTTCACTTGTGATCAGGAGAGCAGTTAACCGCCACATTTCTTGAACACAATAAGTCCCATCCGAGCACTGTCACGCAACAGATTGTTAGCAACCACAAACTCAATCTCAGTGTCTCTCCTTTGCATGCCCACCACGTCTACCTTCAGCTTACAACTCCCAACACGTTCAAATGGTGCCCGAAGGCAGACAGCAAACAGGCAGGCGGAATCAACGTGGAATTTGGAGCAACAACTAACTCACGGCTGTCAATAAGCGACACCTGACAGCCTGAGTCCAACAGCGCATCACTCACCACAAATCCGCCAATGATGACCTCAGTGGTGGGAAGTTTCACTACCTTTCCCCCGCCTGCCCAGTTGTCATAAAAAGTCATAAAGTATTAAGGCTTAATAAGAGCCACAGGGGCCCATCTGGGTTAAGCCTATCCAGAAAAGGTACTAGAAATGTACATACTCTCACCCCAATCAATCCCTTATCCCAAGTTCCTAGGAAGATATATATCCCAGCCTATCTAGCACCATTCACTTGCTACCGCATAACACACTCAACAATCACAAGCTCCTCCCATCATACCCATCGTGCCACCAGACAATCTCATCAGCATCACATCCCGAAGGAAGGCGCCGAATCCACTGCTAGGCACACCCCCCCACAAATTCATAAAGCGTTCAGACTTAATAAGAGACTCACTTGCTATTGCATAATACACTCAACAATTACAAACTCCTCCCATCATACCCATTGTGCTACCATAGACAATCTCATCAGTATCACATCCCGAAGGAAGGTGCTGAATCCACTGCTAGGTACACCCTATATAAAGTTATAAAGCGTTTAGACTTAATAAGAGACTCACTTGCTATTGCATAACACACTCCACAATTTCAAACTCCTCCCAACTCCTAACTCCCAACTCCTCCCTGTCGATCAACCCTCCCTGGAATACAGAAAAACAAGCCCCCTATTCTTATAATGATTGTCTATGCCGTTTTTAAAGATGTTCAGTGTGTTGCTACTGATAATGGTTCCTGGCAGCTGGTTCCAGTGTTCTACTACCCTGTTGGTGAAGAAAGACTGTCTTAACCTTGTCCTGCTGTTATTCACTTTAATTTTGAATTGATGACCTCTAATTGCATCATTTCTGTTAAATTCAAACATTTCACTGAGATATCCCTGTTCCTGACCATGAACAAATTTAAAAACCTCGATGAGATCTCCTCTCAGCCTTCTATATCTAAGTGAAAACATATTCAATTTCTTTAATCTTTCCTCATATGCCAGGTTGCCTATACCATTAACCAATTTTGTTGCCCTCTTTTGTACTCTCTCTAAAAGCCAACAATCTTTCTCATAACTAGGGGACCAAGCTTGGACACAGTATTCCAAATGTGGCCTGACATATGCACAGTAAAGCTTCCTGATGACCTCCTCACTTTTGTATGACACATTCCTCTGTATTTCCCCAAGCATTCTTAGTTGTCCGTTTGGGCAGTGCCGCTTCAAATGGCCGCACCCCCAGCAGGACCAGCACTGAGCGGGCCGCCCAGCACGCCCCGGCGGCGGTGGTTCATCCCCACTCGAAGTAGAGTTGTGTTCCTGTCTCGTCCCGGCTGGCCATCCAGTCCGTCGACCAGATGAGTGTCCTGAGCGTCTGGTGGCGCCATCTGTCCATTCGCTGCGCGACGGCACAGCGTCTCGCCGCAGGCAGGCGGCGCGCGGCCCAGACGACCCGCCCCCCCGCGAGCGGCCCGCCGCCCGCCCGGGGATACGCTCCGCGGCCGCCAGGTGGCGCGCGACTCAGGCGACCTGAGTCGCGACGCTGACGCTGGTCGGCCGGGCCAGCCGGCGAGCGACCCCGCTGCTTCTCACGGCTCTGCTGATCCTGGGACGCGTCGTCACGCCGAAGCGGACGCGACGGTACTGGGACCAATATTGTTCATTATGTTTGTAAATAACATTGAAAGTGGCCTAAGCAGTAAGGTTTTGAAATTTGCAGATGATTTGAAGGTCTTTAGGGCAATAACAGGGCACAATGAGCAGGTCTTGCTGCAGAAAGACTTAGACGAGCTTGTGAAGTGGTCCGAAAAATGGCAAATGAAATTTAATTTTTATAAGTGTAAAATCATGCATGTAGGTAGGCAGCATATCAAGGCTCCATATTTGATGGGTGGCCAAGTACTATCTGTGACTCAGCAGGAGAAGGACTTAGGTGTTATTTTTAACGCAAAATTGTGCGCATCAGAACAGACCAAAGAAGCCAGGAAGAAGGCACTAAGAATGCTTGGGGCAATAAATAGGAATGTATCATACAAAAGTGAGGAAGTCATCAGGAAGCTTTATTGTGCATATGTCAGGCCACATCTGGAATATTGTGTCCAAGCTTGGTCCCCTAGTTATGAAAAAGATTGTTGGCTTTTAGAGAGAGTACAAAAGAGGGCAACAAAAATGGTGAATGGTATGGGCAACCTGGCATATGAGGAAAGATTGAAGAAATTGAATATGTTTTCACTTAGATATAGAAGGCTGAGAGGAGATCTCATCGAGGTCTTTAAATTTGTTCATGGTCAGGAACAGGGTTATCTCAGGGAACTGTTTGAATTTAACAGAAATGATGTAATTAGAGGTCATCAATTCAAAATGAAAGTTAATCACAGCAGGACAAGGTTAAGACAGTCCTTCTTCACCAACAGGGTAGTAGAACACTTGAACCAGCTGCCAGAAACCATTGTCAGTAGCAACACACTGAACATCTTTAAGAACAGCATAGACAATCATTATAAGAATAGGGGGCTTGTTTTTCTGTATTCCAGGGAGAGTTGATCAACACATTTGATGGACAACTGGTTCAGTGTACAGAGTGCAACCAAGAAGGGCCCTTGTGGCTCATAGTTGCACTGATCTTTTATGTCTTTATGTCTTTATGTCTTTATGACGGCGACGCTGCGTGGTGCCGGTCACGACCGGCGTCCACTGCACACTGAACTCGGCCCACCGGACGGTCGATGGCCGATGAGCGTCAACACACGAGTCGTCCAGACGAGCAAAACACTCCTCGCGCGTCCACTCGCTGACCGCAGCTTAGTATGACGTCACACACTGGCGGGAAAGGAGCATCCTCTCATCCACAGATACGCAGATAAGGAAGTGAAGCAACGCGGCTTCATACGCGGGTACACAGATCTTCTTCATCCCACCTGTCTGGCCGAAGAACTCAGGGCATGCCCCGTTGACCAGTCGTCTGAATGTCTGAGGCAGTAGTCCAGCACGTCCATGACACCCTTCTTAATGACACTGAGCTGTGCCGCCGCCGCCTCAGGTCGTCGGGCTCCTGACATCTCTTGAGAAGGACTGCGACGTCCGTCTGCTCCCCGCAGCTCTCCACTGCTTGGATGGCGAGCCCGCGACATCTTGCAGCCATAATACTCGACAGAGTCTCCACCAAAATCCCGCCAAGCGTCGCCAAACGCCGACGGACGAACCCACCAGGAGCAGAGGAGCCATCATACAACTGGAAGTCTCCCAGGGCTACTCGAATGGCCGGCACATGGCCCGCACCCTCACTCTCCGGCACGACAGCAATGTCCATACACTCACGGCTCTTTCACCGCTGCCACCACTGGTTATCACCACCGACAGCCGGCAGTCCAGACCTTTTTAGAACCTTACCAGCCATCTCCCAGTGACGTTATATGTCGTCCCTGGCCGTCACCTGCACTGACTTATCATCACCATGCTATTTGACCCAGCCATCTCCCAGTGACGTAATATTTCGTCCCCTGGCCGTCACCTGCTCTGGCTTATCATCACCGTGCTATCTGATCCAGCCATCTCCCAGTGACGTAATATTTCGTCCCCTGACCGTCACCTGCACTGGCTTATTATCACCGTGCTATCTGACCGAGCCATCTCCCAGTGACGTAATATTTCGTCCCCTGGGCGTCACCTGCATTGACTTATCGCCAGCTCGTTGGACGCCCAACTGGCTGCAGTCGGCAGGAAGATTTACGCTCCATCTGGCGGCCGCGCTCGCGGTGGAAAATCTGTCGCGCGTGACGGCCGCTCCGCGTCAATTTAGCGGTAACGACTTTCGCGGGCAGTCTGCTAAATAAAATGGTGGAGCATAGTCGCTGCGAGGGAAGGGTGGGAGCCCGACACGCTGGGATTTAATCTCGCTGGAGTTAATTGTAGCGCCCCCTCCCCCACTAGTCCGCGAGGAAAGGGCGGAGCTCAACAGGCTGAGATATAACCCACTGGAGTCAATTGTAGCGCTCCCTAGTACGCGAGGGGAGGACAGGAGCTCGACATGCTGGGATATAACCCCCTGGAGTCAATTGTAGCACCCCAAGCAAATCTTGCTTGACGAGGTGCTCTCTATGTGTGTAAGCTATCTCGCCTACATAGGAAGTGGGATGTCACACAACCTGTGCTGCTGATGCCAATGCAGCGACATCAGTTAACTTTTACCGTCTTAATAATAATTTTGACCTAAGTAACGTTATCTATGCATAATCAGTGGCGGATCCGGAGGGGGGACTGGGGGACTGTGGCCCCATGGAAATGACGTGATTTCTCTCCAACTGGAAAAAAGACCATCCAGGAGCGCAGAGGTTTTTTTAGCTCATGGTGTCAGCTAAAAAAGAAAACCGCCACCTCGTCTCAGCACTTTCTCAGTCCCGCCTTTTTTTGGTAGAAAGGGCGCCTCTGCAGACCGCTCCAGTACACACCCGCCTAAAAATTCTCGAAATTGGTGGCACCCTTCCGGAGAAAGGGTGTCCCTCCGAACAAATGCCCTCCCCCGAATACAAATTATTGGATCCGCCCCTGTTCGTAATGATGCATAGCCTATCAACCTACTGTGCACTGCAGTTCTACAACGTTTCGCTTGCATGCCCTATGATTGATGACCTAACAGCAGCCACGTGTCTTCGTGACCTTGTGTGACCTATCAGTTTCCACGTGACTTGGAGACTTGCCATGCTCCTCATGATGAAAATCGATTCAATTCACCTTGAAAATTCATTGCATTACATTTGGAACGTTTAAACTTGGTAGGACTTGAATAACGTTAGCTATAAATAATATGATGAAAATGGTTGCATGCATTATAATAAGTTAGGATAATACAATTGTATTTCAAAGTAAGTATTTTTGGAGCATATGTTGCCCGGTTGTGCTTCAAACGCCAGACTAGGAAAAATATAGAAACTATGAAAAAGCCAGACTAGGGAAATATAGCCACCAAAAAGTCACATATCTTGAACTATTGGAGATAATAAGATAAGGTGTTCACATAGCACACACAGCATAAAATCAGTCACTGAAAACCTCCGGGAGCCTTCGCAACACAAAATGAAAGCACCTGCGAGAAAGCATGGGGGGAAGAACTCCTGCCGGGGCCTTTCCGCCGCGCCAGACAATCCCCGAAGGCCTAACTATCGTTCGGCCACTAACACCATCGCCACATCGGGGAGTTGGCGCCTTGACTGGCCGTCGTGACCGGACTGAGTGGCCGTAAAACGCTTCTGACAACATGACAATAAACGACTCTCCGTTTATACTTGGGATCCCAGTGGGAGGCGAGGTCGGAGAAAAGTTGGACACCTGCGGCGCACGTGTCGTCAGAGCTGTCGGCGAGTCGGACGTGCGCCCGTCCGACGGGAGATCTCAGTCGGCGCACCCATCAGGGGATAATTTCTCCGGGGAAATCCGCCGGCAGCCGACGATCTCGCGCTGAGCCCCCTGCCGCCGCCCCGCCCCCTCACCCGACGATCTCGCGCTGAGCCCCTGCCGCCGCCCCGCCCTCACCGGCGACGATCTCGCGCGGCCCCCCCCCTCACCGGCGACGATCTCGCGCTGAGCCCCTGCCGCCGCCCCGCCCCCTCACCGGCGACGATCTCGCGCTGAGCCCCCTGCCGCCGCCCCGCCCCCTCACCGGCGACGATCTCGCGCTGAGCCCCTGCCGCCGCCCCGCCCCCTCACCGGCGACGATCTCGCGCTGAGCCCCCTGCCGCCGCCCCGCCCCCTCACCGGCGACGATCTCGCGCTGAGCCCGCCCCCTCACCCGACTCTCCTGAGCCCCTGCCGCCGCCCCGCCCTCACCGGCGACGATCTCGAGCCCCCTGCCGCCGCCCGCCCTCACCGGCGACGATCTCGCGCTGAGCCCCTGCCCCTCACCGGCGACGATCTCGCGCTGGCCCCCGCCCTACCGGCGACGATCCGCGCTGCCCCCGCCCCCTCACCGGCGACGATCTCGCGCTGAGCCCCTGCCGCCGCCCGCCCCTCACCGGCGACGATCTCGCGCTGAGCCCCCTGCCGCCGCCCCGCCCCCTCACCGGCGACGATCTCGCGCTGAGCCCCCTGCCGCCGCCCCGCCCCCTCACCGGCGCACACGCCGGGAACGATGGCGCCGAAATCACGCCGCAGCTGAACACTGCTGCCAGATATCGTGTCAACGCGCCGCCGGCAACTCTACCTCTAGCACGGCACCGCAGTCTGCGCCAACGCGCCGTGATCCAGGTCGTGGAGGTGATCCCGAGGTGGAGGCGAGGGCGGGGGGGGGGAGGGGCGACACACTCCCGCAATGCTGAACAATTGTCGGCTCCCGCGCCTCTCCAATGCGATGGCTCCCGCGTCTCCAACCCGTCGGCTCCCGCGTCTCTCATTATGTCGGCTCCCGCGTCTCTCCAACACGTCGGCTCCCACGTCTCTCCAATACGTCGGCTCCCACGTCTCCAACCCGTCGGCTCCCGCGTCTCTCATTATGTCGGCTCCCGCATCTCTCCAACACGTCACCTCCCACGTCTCTCCAATACGTCGGCTCCCGCGCCTCCAACCGTCGGCTCCCACGTCTCTCCAATACGTCGGCTCCCGCGTCTCTCATTATGTCGGCTCCCGCGTCTCTCCAACACGTCGGCTCGCACGTCTCTCCAACACGTCAGCTCCCACGTCTCTCGAATACGTCGGCTCCCGCGCCTCCAACCGTCGGCTCCCACGTCTCTCCAATACGTCGGCTCCCGCGTCTCTCCAATACGTCGGCTCCCGCGTCTCCAATACGTCAGCTCCCGCGTCTACAATACGTCGGCTCCCGCGCCTCTCCAATACGATGGCTCCCGCGCCTCTCCAATACGATAGCTCCCACGTCTCTCCTATATGTCGGCTCCCGCGCCTCTCCAATACGTCGGCTCCCGCGTCTCCAATACAATACATCGGCTCCCGCGTCTCCAACCGTCGGCTCCCGCGCCTCCAACCGTCGGCTCCCACGTCTCCAACCCGTCGGCTCCCGCGTCTCTCATTATGTCGGCTCCCGCGTCTCTCCAACACGTCGGCTCCCACGTCTCTCCAATACGTCGGCTCCCGCGCCTCCAACCGTCGGCTCCCGCGTCTCTCCATTCTGTCGGCTCCCGCGTCTCTCCAATACGTCGGCTCCCGCGTCTCCAATACGTCAGCCCCGCGTCTACAATACGTCGGCTCCCGCGCCTCTCCAATACGATGGCTCCCGCGCCTCTCCAATACGATAGCTCCCACGTCTCTCAAATATGTCGGCTCCCGCGCCTCTCCAATACGTCGGCTCCCGCGTCTCCAATACAATACATGGGCTCCCGCGTCTCGCCAATACGTCGGCTCCCGTGTCTCCAATACAATACGTCGTAGTCAGTGTGCGCTTTCTCGCCCGCATGCATTGATCTCCCACCGTTTTTGACCAATTTGCTCTATCCAGAGTTGGCGCGTTCTCCAACTTTGGCGACATGAATAGGTATACACACATTTCTCACGCTTCGTGGTTCCGGCGACAGGAATACGCATACACACATTTTTTCACGCTTAGTGGTTCCGGCGACAGGAATACGCATACACACATTTCCTCACGCTTAGTGGTTCTGGCGACAGGAATAGGTATGCACACATTTCCTCATGCTGAGTGGTTCAGGCAAAAGGAATAGGCGTACACACATCCTCACGCTTAGTGGTTCCGGCGACAGGAATAGTTATACACACATCTCCTCACGTTTAGTGGTTCCGGGAAGCAGAAATTCCATGCCGACAGCATGCGATATTGGAACTGGACAGCTTGCGATTGCCAAGAGACGTGCTCCCCATCGCCAGAACAGAGTCCGCGATGCTAAAATAGACTTCCCAATGGATTGGACTCAGCCAGCGTGTTGTCGCGACGGAAAGCAAATTGCGTGCATCATTTCGGGACGCTTCTAATCTTTAAATTTAACTGATATGCATTGGCTCATCGCAAATTGGTCTTTAGTGTGTCTCAGCTGCATAACAGTTAATTTGCATACTAGCAATCAAGCTAAACAAGAAGCAAGCTAACCATCTAGTCAACCAAATCTAGTCTAGTCAACCAGACTAGACCAGACTAGAACACATCTAGTCAACCAAATCAAGCTAACCATCTAGCTAACCATCAAGCTAATCATTAAGCTACCATCAAGCTAACCGTCAAGCTACCCATCAAGCTAACCATCAAGCCAACCATAAAGACGTAACGACCACCGATACTTTGCACAAATTGCACGAACAACAGGACCACATGATTAACGTCTGCATGCACACACTCGCCATTTGGTATTAAAGGACAGCGCGAACTTTTATTATCGCAAATAGAACGGTTATTAAATGCTTTCAGACACGTGAAGAACAATTGTCGGGCACACATCAACATACCAACATACCACGCTCAGGAGGCGTACGTTGTGTGCGGAGAGCGACACCTAGGCACGGAAATGCTAGCGACGGGACATCGAACGTGCGACTGTCCACGAACACGGTCAGACGGTGGAAACATTTGTGTCGACACGGCTGGACCGACAGACAGCCACTGAAGCTTAACTGCCGTCGATGGCTTCCGCTTCCCGGGTAGCGCGCGATGGAACATTGCACGAACGCCAATTCAATTATAAATGACAAGGCACCAGGACACGACCATGCGGAACGCTTCGGAAGCATGCAACGGCAGCCACTATGCAAAATGTAGCACACGGGTAGCGACATTCCAGGCTGAATGCAATTAAAACTTGACTCTGTCCTTACAGTGACAAACGGGGGCAGACTACCACGCCAGGCCCGGGGGCGACTGGATGAGCTGCTGGAATTCCAGTTTACTGGCGGTAAGTTGGTGTGGCACATGTGCTCTGGAGCTAGAATGTACGTGGCACCTAAAGGCCTGTTTGCATGTGGCCATGGGCGCTGAATGGTCTCGTAGTCCGCGCGCCTTTAAGCCCAAATAATCAATCGATTACACGTGGCCGAATTCCGGCAGAATCTTTGCTCGGCGGACCCGACGTTCGCGACGTCGGCGGCAGAAATTGGCAGGCAGCGGCAGAAATTGGCAGGCAGCGGCAGAAATTGGCAGGCAGCGGCAGAAATTGGCAGGCAGCGGCAGAAATTGGCAGGCAGCGGCAGAAATTGGCAGGCAGCGGCAGAAATTGGCAGGCAGCGGCAGAAATTGGCAGGCAGCGGCAGAAATTGGCATTGGCAGCGGCAGAAATTGGCAGGCAGCGGCAGAAATTGGCAGGCAGCGGCAGAAATTGGCAGGCAGCGGCAGAAATTGGCAGGCAGCGGCAGAAATTGGCAGGCAGCGGCAGAAATTGGCAGGCAGCGGCAGAAATTGGCAGGCAGCGGCAGAAATTGGCAGGCAGCGGCAGAAATTGGCAGGCAGCGGCAGAAATTGGCAGGCAGCGGCAGAAATTGGCAGGCAGCGGCAGAAATTGGCAGGCAGCGGCAGAAATTGGCAGGCAGCGGCAGAAATTGGCAGGCAGCGGAAATTGGCAGGAGCGGAAGGTGGGAGCGGCGAAATTGGCAGGCAGCGGCAGAAATTGACAGGCAGCGGCAGAAATTGACAGGCAGCGGCAGAAATTGACAGGCAGCGGCAGAAATTGGCAGGCAGCGGCAGAAATGGCAGGAGCGGGAAATTGGAGGCAGCGGCAGAAATTGGCAGGCAGCGGCAGAAATTGGCAGGCAGCGGCAGAAATTGGCAGGCAGCGGCAGAAATTGGCAGGCAGCGGCAGCGGCAGAAATTGGCAGGCAGCGGCAGAAATTGGCAGGCAGCGGCAGAAATTGGCAGGCAGCGGCAGAAATTGGCAGGCAGCGGCAGAAATTGGCAGGCAGCGGCAGAAATTGGCAGGCAGCGGCAGAAATTGGCAGGCAGCGGCAGAAATTGGCAGGCAGCGGCAGAAATTGACAGGCAGCGGCAGAAATTGGCAGGCAGCGGCAGAAATTGACAGGCAGCGGCAGAAATTGACAGGCAGCGGCAGAAATTGACAGGCAGCGGCAGAAATTGACAGGCAGCGGCAGAAATTGGCAGGCAGCGGCAGGAATTGACAGGCAGCGGCAGAAATTGGCAGGCAGCGGCAGAAATTAGCAAGCGGCGGAAGACGGTAACAGGCGGCGGCAGACTCTGACGTCACGTTTCATTCTGCCAACGTCATACTAGTAGGCCGACGTCATCTATACAATGCGCCATGAAGCGTGTCGGTTGCTTGTTTACTGCGCCATCAATGATCCGACGCAGTAATTGACACCAGTGGTACCACTCGCAGTAGTACCTAGATATCATTGATTCCTAGATATTTGGTGCTACCTCACTACAATACGGGCTCTTGCACGTCAACAGCAATGGTTCTCATGGAGGACGTGGTAGTGAGGTTACGATAATAGGGGAGCAACGGAAAATATCTTCCGTTACAGAACTGAAAAAAGTGCCGAAAACTGAAGTGTCGAAATCTGCTCATCCCTACCAGGATGAGGGACAAGGGCGCAGGAACCGAGTGGGGTGTTGTGGTTAAGGGGGCAGCGACCCCAACTTCGAACAAGTTGATCATTAACCGTATGGGTGTTGCATGAAAAGAATGGACTTCTCAAACTGATTTGTGTGGTCAAGCAAAATATTGAGTTCATTCATTATATGCAACAGCAAAGGCCCAAATGCTAAACTTAAATTGGTGCTGCATTAGCAACACCGAAAGTGCACAAATTTCTACCTGTGAGCGGACTCCATTTGGTGGCAGAGCCTCCTTCCAAAAAAACGTGAATTTGAATTGCCTAGGTAGGCATCTATACCACCATTTGTATTTATTTCGATTGCAGTGCAGGGCATATTACAAAGGACAACGGAAAGCAGAATTTACGCACCAATATGTTCAAACACTCACAGTATTTAATCGAAAAAAAATGTTGCCACCGAAAGTACCAACAACAACCACAAAAACCGTTCGACGCTCACGTCCGACGGCAGAACGCGGCAGACGACTTGAAATACTTCACGTTGTCTGCTGCCGACGTCGGCGACGTCGAACAAAGCTACTAAATCATAATCGCCATGGCTAATACATTGCGTGACGTCAACCATTTATTATGTGACGTCAGTGGATGCGGACGTCCCGAAATCGGGTTCTACTCGATTCTGTTCGGTTCTACCGGATCCTGCTCAGTCCTGCTAACGTCACGATTCTTCCGGGATTCTGCCGGGTTTCTGCCGCGTGTAAACAGGCCTTAATTTAGCCAGCTCGGTTAAAAATCTGTTGCATTGGCTACGGATTACCAACCTCGTGTCTGGTAAAGGACACTAGCTGATGGCTCCCTTTCCAAGGTGGCACTTCATGTTGCATCAGTAACCTGCACACCACTATGACTGCACACGGGGCGGATCTAGGGGAGAGGGGGAAGGGGCGATGTCCTCATAGGAGGCTGATTTTTGCCGACATTTTGCACTGAAATGGCATTGTCTCGACATATAAGAACATTTACGACATACATATTGTCTTGAACAGACTCTACGATTGTCAGCTGTTTGAATCTGACGAGTTTTTGAAATCGGAGAAAAGGTATCGGCATTGGCCATCCCACCCAAGCCAGGCTTCTGGATCCGCCTCTGACTACACGCATCACTTCATTTAGAAATGATGGGGAATAACCTTGACCCAAGTATAGTGCACCTCATCGTGAGCGAGGCTTTCACCATCTTCACTATAGTTACCAAGTATGAGATGGAGAACACACTGCCTCACCACTCCAATCAATTTAATAAAATGTCATCGCTGGATAAAAGTGACCAAGTAATGTCTGACGCTGTCCTGGACAACCGCTTCTTTCTACACTCCGACCTTCTAAAGGGGTGTCTCTGGCAAGTGCTCGAGATCGGCGAAATTAATCGCGTGACAGCCTGTCCATTTACATTTTATAAGCGTGGCGGCACTCCCATTTCCTAAACCTTGAATTTCACCATAGCGCTGCATCGGATGATTACACTGCTGGAGTAATTAATCAGAACCGTCGTCACTAAAGCTCCCGGCGCCGGTGCAGGTCAGACACCAATCATGAAGTGTTCAGACTTTTAATAAGAGCCACATGGTGCCCATCTGGATTAAGCCTGTAAATGGTCTACATATACAAGTCTGGACAAAACGATGCTCAGCATCCCATCCAATACCGCATCCTAAATTCAAATGAAGCTATCGACCAACATTCTACACATCTACCAATATCTATCTAGCCCAAATTATTCGATAATTCAGTCCTGATGACATTGGATGTCGGAGGCAGTCGGTGCTCAATCACACAGCAATAATCAGCCCGCAAACAAGTGCAGTAATCAACATGATAGGCGGAGGCCTCGGATAATTAAATATGAATGGTATTGCCCACACGTGATTGGACAGTATCACTTTCATGTAGCGGCGTACACTGCACGATACATCGGAACACCATGATTAGTGTTGCATTGACAGAACCACACATATGGGCTGTTCCACCAATGACGAAGGCCTGCTCTTCTCTGATATATTGAGCGACGCTTGTGTCCCTCTTTAAATTGAGTTTGGCATCCTCTCCAGCTTCAGGAAGTGAATAATAGCATTGTATGACCAATCGGAGGAAAATGAAAATGTTGGTGTTGCATGGTAACGCCAATATATTTATAGGTGCTGCAGCGGCAGTACTAAAGGTGTACGACCTTCCACCAGCGATGTGCATACTCACAGAGATGATTTTTCAGGGCGATCCAGTCGGAGGTCGGTCGATGTCCAGCTTGGTGTGGTGCCGTTGTTGACCCGACGTCTCCTGAGGTCAGCAGGTCGCACAGCTCCAGCTCCGTCAGGCCCAGGTGCGACAGAGTGAGATATCGACACACCTGCGTCACCAACTCGACGCCCATCGTTCGTTCCAGCTCGTCAAACGTCGTCCGATAATACTGCTCCAGACTCTCCGAAGCCGAGGCGTCCGCGGCGAAAGAGCACGTGCGCAGCGCCAAATCTACAGCGTACGTCACGAGCAGCGGCGACGACGAGTTTGCTAGGCGGCGGTCCCACAAGTCGCGTTGCGCCGAAGTCAGAGTGCGCGAGCGGCACTCAAGCGAGCCGTCCAGCACGTGCGACACGTCATCACGCGTCCACGCGTCCAGCCGCAGCACGTTGGCGTCGTCGGCGGCGCGCCACGCCTCGCCGTCGACGTGCGTCAGCGCGGACGCGGTCGCCACCAGCAGCACGTGCAGCGACGTCAGCTCGGCCAGCCACTGCGAGTCGGGCTCGGCGGGGTCGATGTCGCTGGGCGCCAGCACGGCGTCCACGTCGTCCAGCAGCACCACCAGCCTGCCGGCAGACGCCGCCTCCGCGGTGTGCGTCTCGCTGCGGCCGTCGCACGCCTCCTCCTTGAGCCGCTCCTCGACGTCGGCCACCAGCTCCTTGAGCAGCTGCTGGCGGTGGAGCAGCGCGTCCTGCGGCCGGAACCGGCGCACCACCAGCCGGCCCGGCGCCGCCGGAAGCCGCTCCGACAGCATGGCCAGCAGCGACGTCTTGCCTGCGACACAGGTGGCATTCGCGTTATTGGACAGGCCCCTGGCATCTCGTGAATAATGCATACATTCCTTGACCGGCAGTCGACATTGGGATCACGGAGTCCATTAGCGGTGGCGGGCACTGCGTTTACGGATTGGTGCCGCTCGCCACGCTGACCTGGGTCGATGCTGGCGACAAATTGACTCCATGCGATCTCCGGAGCTGGTGGTAGCTGAGCTAAGGTAGTTGTGTGACGCTCGATCTCCTGAGCTTGGGGTAGCTGAGCTAAGGTAGTTGTGTGACGCTCGATCTCCTGAGCTTGGAGTCGGCTGCGGTTGTTGTGTGACGCTGGGGGTCTAATCTAAAGCAAACTGTACGTGGCCGAACCGTTATTCGTGTGTTACCATCCATTTTGATGTTACATTATTAGGATGTATTTGGTCGCCCAGGTAGCCAGGTTGGGACATCACATGGCCTCAGGTTTTCAGTTATTTGGTGGGATGATATAGTCGCTGATAACCATATGTGCCAATAAATATATTTAAGTCGCGCAATTAAAAGAAAACTATGAAAATATCCCAAGGTTCACCTTACCTGAGGTGCATAACCGGTTGTCCGAAATTGTGCAATTAAAATGTTGGTAGGTACCGAAATTTATTAACGTTTCTGGAGTTTGACGATTTTTTCCTCAGCGTTATCTATGGACTATAACTTTGTGCTATGAACAGTATGCCATACTATCGTGATATATTATTCATGAAATATAGTGGAATAAACCACTTCCTGAATACTGAATAGACATCCTTGCCAAAAACGCATTGACATCATGCTTCTTGATCTGTGTGCATGAAGTATCCATGCATTGTTTCTAACAGTATTTCGTGCATAAATATTATGCTTATGCTCACCATTATTGATTGTGATACCCAAACATCTCGTAGCACATTTCCAGATAGAGATTATCTCTGTTATGCAATGTATTCGTTAATACCAAGGTAGTGTTATCGTTATCGTTAATATAGGTATCGCTATATTAGGGGGTCTCCCAAGTTAAGGGAAAATGTTCCCTGATGAGTATGCTATTGGTTCAAAATTGGGCTTAAATAGGATGAGTGATATTTCAAGCGTATCTGCACGGCAAGTTCCGACATCCTACTGTACTCGTTTCGACATCTCACACCTAACGAAAAGCAATTATTTTAACACGTAGCACTTTAACACTGTAGCTCAAGCTGAGGAAAAAAATATGTCCAACTCGGAAGAAAAAAATTACGAGTGGCTACAGTCTCCTTAATTACTCTTCCGCAGCCTCACCCAGGTCACGTGACATGATCTGGAATCAAAATGTTTACAGAGGATCGTGTTCTTCACACATTGTGTGGAGAACACTTTCTTTCTCGTGGGGAGATGGCCCCCGGTTCTCGCGCCCTTTTGTCTGGGCGCAAGCGTGCAGTCGGTAAAATGGCTCTCGTTATTCAGTGTTAAACATCAAACATCCTTGTCGAAACTGCATAGTGATATTTAACAATATAAATTGAGATAAGAATTGCTAGTCGTTCACCTGGCTAGTAAGTCAGATGCCGCCAACACCACAACAGGTATCACGTATCAAATCCAGTCACAAGATACACACCCACTGACGATGATGTAACAAATGGCAACAACACCACAGCAGGTATCGCGTAAACAATCCAGTCACATGGTACACACCCACTGGCGATGATGTAACCAATGGCAACAACCAGTAGCGCAACCAGGAGGGGGCAAGGGGCCATGGCCCCCCCGAAATTTTTTTGGGGCCCGCTCCGAGCCAGGGGCCCGCGAAGCGGGCCCCTGGCTCGGAGTGGGCCACCCTACTCAGAGCCCTGGCTAGGGGCCCGCGAAGCGGATCTGTGGCTCGAATCAGGGGCCCTTTGAACCAACTGAAAATCTGGGGGCCCGTTTTAACCAGGGCCCGCCTCGAACCGGGGCCCATTTTGATTCAGGGGCCCGCATTGAACCAATAGCCCGCTTATAACCAGGGGCCCGCTTCAACCTGGGGCCCTGTCTTGAACCAGGGGCTCTCTGGAACCAGGGGCCCGCTTCGAACCGGGCCCACTTTGATCCAGGGGCCCGCATTGAGCCAATAGCCCGCTTAGAACCAGGGGCCCGCTTTTACCTGGGGCCCGCCTCGAACCGGGGCCCATTTTGATTCAGGGGCCCGCATTGAACCAATAGCCCGCTTAGAACCAAGGGCCCGCTTCAACCTGGGGCCCTGTCTTTTACATACATTGCCATTAGTAGTTTTACAAACATAGGGGCCCGCTCAAAAGTAAGTGCATGTTTTCCGCAGACTTTTTAAAAACATGAGGGGAGCCCGCTTGCGAGGGGGCCCGCTTTCCAACCCTGCCCCCCCCCCCGAACTGAAATCCTGGTTGCGCCACTGGCAACAACACCACAACAGGTATCGCGTAAACAATCCAATCTCGCCGTACGTACCCACTGGCGATGATGTAACCACTGACAACAACACAACAGGTATCACGTATCCAATCGAATCACGCTGTACGCACCCACTGGCGATGATGCAGCCAATGGCTGATGGTCAGCAGCGATGATGTGCTTTTGAAATGTGCCTAGCCCAACACGGTTATATTGCATGTACTAATGCACATTGATATTGTATACCCACAATGCGCGACTGCGGGATCCAGCCGGCTGAGCGGGAGAGGGGAGGGGCAGGGGCACGCTGGGGCGATAAAGAAGCCAGAGCAGGCGGACCGACTGGAAATGATACCGATACCGATTTGCTCAGAGTTGGGACATTCGACGGAGTCGTCATACTTCAGCCTCCGCCTTACGAGAGGGTACCGAGGTCGAGACGACCTCTGTGGTTTTACGATTAGATATTAGCAAACATTGGTCGAATGGTATTCGGAAGAATAAAATGCAAGCTGAACGGAGAGGCTCGCGAGATGTTCGGAACAGAAAACGGACTCTAGCGTCATCTGCGAAATAATGCGCGTGGCTAAGCTAAAAATCCAAGCGTCTAGTGGGTTTCGAACACACGACCTTTCCGCCGAGAACAAAGCAGCTTGACTTCATGTGCCACCCGATAGCGATATGGATGTGCTTTGTTGGTGGGATTGGACATTTTGGAAGATCCTTATCTTATCCCAGATGCTTTCATTCGTCAGATGCGTCAGAGTCATTGACCCCTTTGATCTGACCCAGAAAGCAGACCCACGTGACAAACCGGTGTCGGTAGGACATTCTCGAACTGCAAATCTAACTTAATCTTCAATGTCGTTCACTTTTTTAATCAATGCAATCCTGATTTCAGGTACCGTAGGAGTCGTCCGGACCCCTCCTCACGAACAACCCATGCCGGGCACAATTCGCAATGCAAATACAGTCATGTGCAATTAAAACAAAGCACGGGTAGATACATGCATGCTTTTGGGCGAAATTGAGTGACCATTTCACCCATTGACCATTTAAAGCGCCATTTAAAGCCATTGACCCAGTGACCATTTAAAGCGTCAAAGGTTTCGAAACCACCTCTTGTGGTTACATGGGAAGCTGGAGTTCTGCCAAAAAAATGTTAACCAATTTTTAAAAATAACTGAAGTGAACATCGCCGTTGAATGATTGACATGAAGATACAGAAGCTAAACATATCGAAACAATCACTTGAAAAGAGAGGTGGGTAAGGGTGGGGAGGGGAGGAGGAAGCGTAAGTACTGCCGCGGTCGTGACAGCAGGTGCCACAGTTTCCGGGCCGTAGGAGTCAGTGTGGTGGCAGGCCCAATAAGGTCGGATCACATTACAGCTGAGCCGACGGCGACTATCTCGGGGTTAAATGGCATCGTCGAGGGCGATTTTCTCGGGGTCAAATGGCAGAACGGAGGGCACCAGAGCAGCAGTGGGCCTTTCTGGACTACCTGATGCCTGGAAAAGACATTGGACCTATTCACGTGGCCATAGGCGTCGTCGCTGTTTTGTGCTGGTTGGTTGGTTATTGGTTTTACGACACGTCGACCGTTGAGTTATGTAGCGTCGCCAATCTCTCACGCCGATTGGTCGCGGGCGAAGAGTAGCGACAGGTGAGATTCGAACCCACAACCTTTCGATTGTGAGACGAGCATCTTACACCTAGACCACTCGCCCCCTGTTTTGTGCTGGGTGGGGACACCAATCCAAAGGCGGAAACATCCACTACTCAACTACTTTTTGTGCTTTCCAGACAGCATCCATTGGACAAGGAGCTATCCATTATGGATATGTTTCATCAATGACGTGGTAGTGGTAGACCAAGTGTTGCACATCTTTCCTGTTTGGTGCTTTTGTTCGCGTAGTTATTTTGCTTTTAGCAATTGTGTTGGTTGTTTTACTCTTGTAATGCCGTTCTATTTAGGAATTATAGCGTATGAAGGATTATGCGATTAGTATGGACGTAATTTCTCCACATTGTTGCCAAAAACCAATCCTTATATGTGGAACACAATTGTTCCAAATCGTTATCATGTGCGAACCGGATTTTTTTTTCAATCAACATTTTCTGAAGTCTGTAAAAAGACTTGCTCATTGTGAATTGAAGCTGCAGCCTATAAAAACATGTCAATTAACGTAGCAACATCAACGCTATGAAAATATAACTCTACCATTATCGTTTTGTATACCAGCCGCTGACAGAGTTTTATCTGTTCTTAAAAGGCAGATTAGTTGGCAAGGCGCCGAGAGCCGCTTCCCCATCAGAAGATGGCGCAGTTGGTGTTCGAGACTCCGGGAGAGAGTGAGCGGCGTCCGTCTGCTGCAAAGAATTGCGAAAGCTCCAGGGCGCATTGATTAGGACTAAAAGTGCGTTGTGGCGCATACTACTCCAGACAGCACGCCTCCAGTCTCGCCTGATCCGCTCGTGACTGAGTAGCACAGCGAGGCGGATCAAGTTGGCGAATAAAAAGCCACTACCAATTGATTCAGGATGCCGGATCGATCTGGCAACTTGTTGCCAGGCAAAGGCCAACACCTGATCACGTCACCAGGTGGAACGACGGATGTGGTGAACAACCCAAGTGCAATGTGCCGCAAACTACGAAAGCACCATGTTTTTCTCCGTGTTGCAATTTGCTAACACCTGGCAGCTAATTCGCACACAGCAGCAGCTGCTGCAAATACAGAGGCTCCTCCACACTTCAGGAATAACAAGCCAACGTTGTATGGCCACATCTCAACGAACTTGGCCGGCGACCGGCTTTTATGGCGCGTCGAGTGTTTTGGCGCGCCGCTGCCTCACGGCGATTGGTTACGGGCCAAGGGCGGCGACACGTGCGACAGGTGCGACAGCCGCACCCACATCCGTCCTGCGATACTTCCCACAGGAGGCGGACTTCCTGTCGCTAGACCACTCCGTATCGCCGAACGTGATGGCTGGTTAATGATGATATGGAAAACAAACTCACAAGCCAACAACTAACTTGTCTTGGTATCGCCAACGAGATCCACCCACACGACACCGTCAGAAGGGTGTCGAGAACGAAGCCGAGTTGGTGCAGCGAAAGACGCCCTTCTGATAGATATTTACGCCTCTCCGGGAGGATTGAGTGCGCCCTCGATAACAAACAAGACCAATGATCCATAAGGGGGGTCCATGGGGAAATGGCTCCCTGGACGAGTTCCCCCGAACAGCAATACATGTGCAGGGATTGTCCAGTGGACCATTATCGCCTGCCGCCACGCTACTCGTCTGGCTCGCACAGTGGGGCAGCCAGTATCTTTTTTAAGGGGGCCGACAAAATAATTGCTACGGAAAAGAGACCGCCTGCGACCGCGAACCGCGCCGAAAACTTCCGGTTTTGAGCGATGAAAATCTCCAAATTTCTTGTTTGATCTAGTGTATTTTTGGTTGTTAGGGACGTTATACCCGTCTGGTTTCGCATACCCCCACTTGCTCTCTCTACAGTTGACCGGTTTCGCTTACTCGCTCGTATCCCTAGCCGTGGTGGCATCCACTCGAAAAAGGAAGAAGGGTCAAATCTCAGAAATAGGCAACAAACAAAAATCGCAACACATGCCCATTATTCAACCAAGGAAACTTATCGGTTCTAGAAATGTCACATACGACAACTTACCTTCCGGCCGAAGCAGTGTTGTGACAGTTTTGCTCGGAATCAGCCCGTGCAAATAATCCTGGTCTCTTCGTGAAAAGGCAGCTACAGATCTTGACGCAGCGGTCTATCCCCGCATATTTTAAGGATATCCTAGATCTTACATATTCTTGTCGATTGTTAGTAAAATAAAAATATGTCCCTGAGCCTCGTGAATGTGTTGATGTGTTTGGATGTTGGATTCTGATGGACGCTGGATTATGGGTCCAGTATCCAGCATGAGATATCTGAATCAATTGCCGGGACCAAGACGCGTGTCCACTCACGGCCAACGCCGTCGCCGTGGGGTCACTGTGGGATCGCCGTGGGGTACTGTGGGGTCACTGTGGGGTCACTGTGGGATCGCCGTGGGGTCGAATCCTACGCGTACAAAGATCAACCAGAACACTTGAGAGGGAGGGGAGAAGAAACTGGTGTTGGAGATTGCTCTCAGACAACGAACTCATAGCCCAAACATTACGGCAAAATTCGTCACATGACGACTGCACCACCTTTGCCGGTCGCCCACGAACACAGGTGCAGTTACAGGTCACTCACCGTAGCCGGCGTCGCCGACGATCACCAGCGGCCTGTCGGGGTCGACGTGACCTCTGACCCAGCCGGTGACCCGGTCGCAGGTGGTGGTGACCAGAGGGCCGGGGCGGGACGCCAGGCAGGCCGCCAGCTCGGCGTGGTGACGGTCGCTGGTGGTGATTGTCTGCCGTGCATGGAGGAGGGGTGTTGTCAGCGATTAGACGAGGGACGAGTTAGTTAGTTATTAGGGCTTTAGGGCGCAACAGAAGAAAAACTTGGGTTCTGTTACGACGCATTCAACTGCTAGGTCATATGGCGTCGCCAACCTCGCACGCCGATTGGTCGCGGGTGGACTCGGTAATCCCGCCGATTGTGGGATTCGAACCCACGATCTTGCGATCAAGAGGCCAACGTCCTACCGACTGAGATGTCGCAACCCACAGTCGGGAATGCAACCGGCAGCAAATGGTTGTTCAATTTCCACGAGGTTGGGTGTGAACGGGTCGCATTCATACTTTGTCTTCTGGATCTAGGGAGGATAATCCTTGAGCCATCAAGTTCGGAAAATTCCACTTGTGTCTCACATCACAAAACTCTGTTTGTACTTGCTGAGTTTGCGGCATCTGGTTCAGTTTTTCTTGGCGCAGAAATAATAGCATTTGGATTAACAAGTGGAACACGACGAATTATAGAACGAATGAAGCGATTCTAGCTAGTTTTACATAGCAAATCAAAGTACTGGAGTTACTAGATAGAGGGAACATATGGGTTTGACAACTCAGATCTTGGGGTATTTTTCCATTTCGAGTATTTTCAGAGCGCTAAGATTGCACCATCCCGTCGTCAAACATGTCCAACAGTCAGAACGCTGAAGTCTGTAAGTTCAGCAAGCTCATTGCCAACTCTCAAACCTCGGGGTGCTTCGGAACAAGCGCTGATTGAAGTCTCGTTTAAGCTCCATTCTGAAATCGGCATTGAACACACGGCAGTGACCATGTGTGATCGGCGTCATCACGTGGTGATAAATCCATTCACATGGTGTACCTGCTGACCAGAATGCGAACTGGTGACATGCAAGTGCAGTGTGAAATGATGCACGTGAATGGAGACCACAGAATGCTTGTATGCACATTCAATTCCCACGACTTCCTACATCATCGCCTGTGAGGGTTTCATGATGGACCGAGCACTCCAAACGTGCATCTGCATACCTGCCACACCTACTCAGATGGGATAGAGCGTGCGCGCGGTATACATCTGACGGATGTACGTCTGCCTGCCTGCCACACTTACTCAGATAATACCATACTTACAGATGGAGCGTGCGCGCGGGGTACATCTGATATCCGACGGATGTACATCTGCCTGCCACACCTACTCAGATGGGATGGAGTGAGAGTGCTGGGCAAACAGCTGACGGATGCCGAGAAATAACGTGTCGAAACGTCGTGTTTCGTCTGGCGTCATGAACGTCGTCAGTCCTTGGAGGTTGGGAGCGGGGTCAAACATTTGGCCCCGATTTCCCCAAATATTTGCTTGAAACCGAAAATATCTATTTAGGCCACGATGTCCTGATGCTGTGAGGTGGGGGGGGGGGAGCAACTGCTTCGGTGAACCCCCTCGCCCGTGGCCACGCCTAGGACTAGCCACATGGCGATGATATGTGAACAAAGTGCTAGGGAAAAGTAGCATAGGCCGATACTACACCTCTCCACTTAAATTTGACAGACGGGAGTGATGCGCCGGAGATGGAGCATCAGCGGACTATGAGCTGCGGCAACACACAAAAGCCACTGAATTATAATTGAACGATCGGATGGTGGACTCGTGCCGAATCTACACGGCGTCTCCCATCCGTGAGAGCTGGCTCCGAGTCTGTCTGCTGGCAGCTTCACCGTCCGTCTGCTGGCAGCCTTACCGTCCGTCTGCTGGCAGCCTTACCGTCCGTCTGCTGGCAGCCTTACCGTCCGTCTGCTGACAGCCTTACCGTCCGTCTGCTGGCAGCCTTACTGTCCGTCTGCTGGCAGGTTTACCGTCCGTCTGCTGGCAGCCTTGCCGTCCGTCTGCTGACAGCCTTGCCGTCCGTCTGCTGGCAGCCTTGCCGTCCGTCTGCTGGCAGGTTTACCGTCCGTCTGCTGGCAGCCTTGCCGTCCGTCTGCTGGCAGCCTTACCGTCCGTCTGCTGGCAGGTTTACCGTCCGTCTGCTGGCAGCCTTACCGTCCGTCTGCTGGCAGCCTTACCGTCCGTCTGCTGGCAGGTTTACCGTCCGTCTGCTGGCAGCCTTACCGTCCGTCTGCTGGCAGCCTTACCGTCCGTCTGCTGGCAGCCTTGCCGTCCGTCTGCTGGCAGGTTTACCGTCCGTCTGCTGGCAGCCTTACCGTCCGTCTGCTGGCAGGTTTACCGTCCGTCTGCTGGCAGGTTTACCGTCCGTCTGCTGGCAGCCTTACCGTCCGTCTGCTGGCAGCCTTACCGTCCGTCTGCTGGCAGCCTTACCGTCCGTCTGCTGGCAGCCTTACCGTCCGTCTGCGGCGTGACGTCACCATATTCGGCCACCCCCGACGCACACCGATCAGCTGATTGTTTACGGCCGTCCGTCACCAGGGAAGTGCCGCCTCCAGTACTTTGCCGATGAGGGAAGGGGTCGCCTGCGTTGGACTTTCATCATCGCCGACACGTCATCTTTTATGCATGACTAACGTCTATATGTATGCACTGTATTCGCACAATTTAACTTGGCGGTGTGACCGAAATGGCTAGCGCCGATGATGGCTACCGCCAGCCCGGGATGGCGACCGGTGATGGTCATCAACAACCAGAGATGGCGACCGGTGACAGCTACCACTAGCCAAAATGGAGACCGGTGATGGTTTCTACCGTCCGGAGACGGCGACTGGCGGCGGCTACCATCTTCCCGAAATGGCGACCGATGATGGCCACCGCCAGCCCGGGATGGCGACCGGTGATGGCTACCATCATCCCGAAATGGCGACCGGTGATGGCTACCACCAGTCAGATATGGCTACCAGTGATGGTTATCGCCAGCTCTTCAGCAATATCCAGCAGCAGGCCCGAATAGCATCAGGGTGCTCCACGACAGGTCCCAAGGTACGCGGGGCCGTCACACCTGGCTGTGGCATCCTGTGGGCTGCATAGAAAGCAGCAGGTGATCTTGTTCTCGATCCGTGGCGGCACTGAACTCTTCACACTCATATATGTCATATATGTGTCATAGTCACTGCCAGACCTAGGTGTGTATGTGGGGGGGGGGCACGGGGGCCATGACCCCCAAGATGCCGTTTCTTCATAAATATTGCACTTTAATTGAGTTTTCATGAAGTCTAAAAACATCTGATGATACAAATATTGTCGGAAACGAACCCACGGAGTGGTAGTTGTTCACATTTTAGGGATTTTTGAACTTTGTAGATTATTAAAACTTTCCTCCCCTGAACCGGTCGAAACCAGCCTTCTGGATCCGCCACTGGTCATGACTGATGAGAGACGCGGTGTAAATCGGACTCCAGAGTAGTCGCGGCACGGTCGGCTTGGAGAAGGCCACTGGAGCATATGTTCATATTTAATTTGATAAGCATCAGTTGTACGAATTGGCGAGAAGGTAAAATTCGCTGGCATTTTCCGCGGTATTTTTCGTCAGAAAAATGGTGCAACGCCGCACCCGATCTTCATGAGCTGCTCAAGGAGCGAATGGCCCCCATTCCAGCCATGTAACCCATTTGAATCGACTCAGAAGTAGCGTGCTCCGTATTTGGGAAGAGCCCCTCGAACGTTGACCGGCACCCTTTCAGCGAGTGCCTTCCAGGTTATGCAGTCTATTCCGCGGCCAGCGGAACCGCTTGCGAACGCCCGTCCGGACATAAATTGTCCCTCTCCTCCAATCCACTCTGAAAAACGTCGCCGACACGGCGACGCTACGCAGACAAAGAAAACATTCGCCTTGCTTCCCAATCCACACACACCTACACACATTCAGTATCTGCCAGACGCTGGCATTCAATCCTTCGCAACCGCGCGGCTCAACCGACAGAAAACCGCCGGCAATATCGGATCCCGCCCCCGGGCGGGGGGAGGGGAGGGGGGGGGGGGGTTACACCCTCTTCGCAGCGCCGATTGAACCGCCTTTTCCATCGCAGCAGCGCCGATCGGGTGGCGCCTCTGACGGCGGTCCGCTCCGTTTGGTATTCATAGACCCAACGCTGGCTACAATGGACCCCCTCCCCCTGTTCAGCTTCCCACAACCACAGCTCGTGTGGTCTGGGAAATACTGAGCCGGTACACCGGCCGCTTGTTCAATGTGCAAGACATTTTTTAAGGTCCGCCACCCAAGTGTCCATGGAGGGGCGCATTTTTCCAGTCAGAGGGGCGCCGTATCTCCATGGGGACGGGGTGGGGGTGGCATGCCCTGTGTGCTCCCCTGGATCCGCTCCTGTATGATGTCAGATGCGATGCACGCCTACTGCATCGATGAAAAACCAATCATCAGGACTGGAGCGCAGCGACCGAACTGGAGACCTGGAGCGACGACAGTTCATCTCATGACAGCGAAGATTGCAGAATTTCGGGTCCTCACAAGCCACGGCAATAGGCCAGTCGAAGGCCAGGTAACGGCGACACCACATTGTAATGACACAGCTGCAGCTGTGACGTCAGCACGAGTAGCTACGTCACAGCTCGCCGAATCAACGACCCATCACCAGCCAGTGGGAGCATTAATGGTCACCAATAGCGACGTGGCAGATAGCACAGTCAGCACCAGGGGACGAGTAGTCTAGGGGGAAGTTGCGTCTCACAATCGAAAGATTGTGGGTTCGAGTCTCACCTGTCGCTACTCTTCTCCCGCGACCAATCGGCGTGAGAGATTGGCGACGCTACATGACTCAACGGTCGACGTGTCGTAAAACCAATAACCACCACAGTCAGCACCAAATATGTGAAACACAGATGTTGTGTTGTGATCGATTCCGGTGGAGTTTAAACGCATAAATATATTTCGGTTTGGATATCTGAATCTGACAGTGGTATGATATGATTATAAGATAATTGTTGCAGCGTTTTACAGACGCTTGAATACCGCAGGAATCAAAGCATGCCAGTCTCAATTTTGATCTTCCCTCAGATTGCGGATGTACGAGGTAGTAAAGGACATTGACCTACGCATTTCAGCATGTGTTGACAACCATGATGTAACACAAAGCGAAGGTCCTGATGAGAGGAAGTTTATCTTCAATTCGAGTTTCGAGAGTGGAGAAGGCTTTCGAAGATTATGAGAATTGCCAATATAACCTTAATTCAATAGAAAAACCATAGCTGTACTAGACTATATGCAAACATTACTACTAAATTAATACTTCTAAATATAAGTACCTACGTTATAAAATGTTATAGCTATCAATTGTAACTAATAAATTACCACTACTAAAGTACTATATTACTAAACAGGTTGGCCCAACGGGATACAGTACATTTTGACCGGACCTCAGTCTGGTTTGGCCATAATAGGTCGCCCGGACTCGGGCTTTCTTCACACAGTTATGACCATTTGCCACCTCCATTTTGCACCTCACCCTGCCAAACATTTACTAGGGTCACACACTGTCCGTCTGGGTATTTTCCATTCTCAGCACCAGACCACAACCACAAACACCCATCCGCCAGCGTTGGTTCGGACTGGTATATGAGTTTTTTTTTTAAAGCAAATGATGCTAGCGTTAGCGTCAGTGTCCAATCACTACGCTGGCTCCATTTGTTGGCCTGAAGGTCAGACCAAGGTTATGCCAGCGACTGGTAGGCCAACCTTATGCAATAGCCTTAAGTAATGCGTGGATTCGAGAGCAACAGGTCGAACTATTGACCGGTGTGACGTCACTTGAGCCCGAAGGAGCAGACCGAGGCAAGCACTATCGCCCGAAGCGAAGCTGAAGGCGATAGTGCTACCCCAGTTCTGCTCCCGAGGGTTCTAGTGATATCACACCTGCCAATATTCCGTCATATTGGCAGCAAAGCCACACATATTAATATAATTAAAAGAGAGTACTTTTCAACAGAATAGGACAAATATGCGACAGAAACATATTTAATGAGCGGCATGTCAGATGGTGAAGTCAACAGAACAGCCGCTGAACACCTGATCAGATCGAGAAGCTTCATCAACGACGTCAGTGTTCCAGCTATGGCCACCAGCGCCAGGAGCCGAGCTCAGCATGCTGCTGGTGGTCTGCAGATGCTTTCCCGATACATTTCTTGTGTAACTTTCTAGCCAGTTCGTTCATCCGTGGCAGCCAATTTGCTGGATATGGCGACTTTTCACCCCTACTCTGTTTCTCCGAGTGACTGATGTGACACTCGAACAGTGATTTGAGAGTATGATGTGTGTGTAAACTCTTCGCCTTGTACCTTGTTCTGTAAAGCTTCTGAATTGGCACAAAGAACTAGAGCTTTGTGTGACATGTGCATATTTGTGTATTCTTTGTGTATTATATCAGATCTGTCAAAATACGATCCAGATCTTCATTAGGCAGTTATTCTGGTGCCTTCGCTACTAAGAACTGGCAGAATAGACCTTCCCCTGAGTTCGTTTAGCGTTCGGTTAGGGTCGATATCCAGCCATTGAATACTTCCTCGATATCAACTCCAGAAAGTAAATTAAATCGCGGAAGCAAACTACCAGGACCAGTGGACAAGGGTGGATTAGAATGAGAAGATAATAACTTCAGCTAGCTTTTAGAGGTGAAATCACGTGCTTCATTTCTGTGACACTGATCAAAAGCAGAGTGTATAGATATGCCACGTGACTATTTCGTCACACTAGGGCAACAGGTTGAACTATCAGTCGCGCATTGCAACAAAGAGGCGAATCCAGGAATTGTCATGGGGGGTGGGGGCACATATCCAGAGGGCGCCACTTCGAAAGTACCTGGAGTGGCGCCGGGCGGCTTTGCCTTCCGAGGGCACTTCTGACTAAAAATTCGAGGGCTGATGCACTCGAGCTTTCCCGTAAAAGCGACGCCATTTATTCTCGGAAGTTCGCCTCAAGCTAAAAAACTCAAGAGAGAGAGAGAGAGAGAGAGAGGGAGAGGGAGAGATAGAGATATAGAGTGAGATAGAGATAGAGATAGAGATAGAGATAGGGAGAGGTAGAGAGAGAGAGAGAGAGAGAGAGAGAGAGAGAGAGAGAGAGAGAGAGAGAGAGAGAGAGAGAGAGAGATAGAAAGAGAGAGATAGAGATAGAGATAGAGATAGAGATAGAGATAGAGATAGAGATAGAGATAGAAATAGAGATAGAGATAGAGATAGAGATAGAGATAGAGATAGAGATAGAGATAGAGATAGAGATAGAGATAGAGATAGAGATAGAGATAGAGATAGAGATAGAGATAGAGATAGAGATAGAGATAGAGATAGAGATAGAGATAGAGATAGAGATAGAGATAGAGATAGAGATAGAGATAGAGATAGAGATAGAGATAGAGATAGAGATAGAGATAGAGATAGAGATAGAGATAGAGATAGAGATAGAGATAGAGATAGAGATAGAGATAGAGATAGAGATAGAGATAGAGATAGAGATAGAGATAGAGATAGAGATAGAGATAGAGATAGAGATAGAGATAGAGATAGAGATAGAGATAGAGATAGAGATAGAGATAGAGATAGAGATAGAGATAGAGAGATAGAGATAGAGATAGAGATAGAGATAGAGATAGAGATAGAGATAGAGATAGAGATAGAGAGAGAGAGAGAGAGAGAGAGAGAGAGAGAGAGAGAGAGAGAGAGAGAGAGAGAGAGAGAGAGAGAGAGAGAGAGAGAGAGAGAGAGAGAGAGAGAGAGAGAGAGAGAGAGAGAGAGAGAGAGCACTCGGGCCTTCCAGGAGGGGCGCCTTTCCTTTCAAAGGGATGCGTTTTCCTCCCAGAGGCACGCCTCTGGCTAACAAAAAGTCGAGGAGGGGTGCACTCGAGCCTTCCCAGAGGGGCGCCTTTTCCCGGCTGGAAAGGCACCGCCGTCGCCCTAGTGCCCTTTTTAGTCGCCCCTGTTGCATCAGCAAATAACGCAAATAACGCAATAATTGATAATGCGTCTGTGGCAGTGGCCAGTAGCGTTGGCTATTGGCATTGCTATTGCGTCTGTGGCAGCGGTCAGTAGAGGGGTTATTGGCATTGCCATTGCGTCTGTGGCAGCGGTCAGTAGAGGGGTTATTTGCATTGCTACTGCATCTGTGGCAGCGGTCAGTAGAGGGGTTATTGGCATTGCCATTGCGTCTGTGGCAGCGGTCAGTAGCGTTGGCTATTGGCATTGCTATTGCATCTGTGGCAGCGGTCAGTAGAGGGATTATTGGCATTGCTACTGCATCTGTGGCAGCGGTCAGTAGAGGGGTTATTGGCATTCTGTACGGGTTCCAGCACCACTCCAAAGTCCAATGATTGTCCGCCAGTTGAGGTCGCCTGCGGCTATATGGAGGCCGGTGCGGTTAATCAGAAACTGTGTCGAGGTGGCCGAGCTGACGGGATTAGCCGCCGAGCCGAGCAGAACTTGCTGCACTCAGCCTGGAGGCAGCACAGAATCGAGAAGCGGCGAGAAAATAGGCGTCAGCTCCGAACTGACACCGGGCCGACGAGGTCCCGGTGTGCTGGTAGCAGGGTCTGCAGCCCTTTCTCCAGCGGCATGGGACCCGACATCTTGGTGGGGGTGCTGCCGAGGACTCAAGGACAATGATTCTAAAATATAGTTGGAGAGATATCTAAAACTCAACGTTCATTGTTGTCTGGTGACAGTTGGCAATGGAGGTGTGTTCTCCCCAACAGCCTCAGCTGCGCATGCGGGAGTCTTTGTTGCATCTTTATTTGGATAAAACGCATCCACTGAATGGTGGATAACATGATATCCTCAGGGCGTGACGAATGGTGAACAACATTCCGTAATCAAGGCGTGATGACTGGCTAAGAATAAATACGCAATACTATTTGGAAAATGAAAATACGGACAATGAACTTTGCTGTGAGGGGAGCTAGGTGTACGGGTGTGGCAGCTGCCCGAGCGCCGTGTCAGCGTCCGGCCCTCCATCCCTCCGGTCCTCCGGCCCTCCAGCCCTCCGGCCTCTGCGTCCGTGTTCGAGTGCATGAGGTGTGGGAGTTTAGTGAGGGCGAGTGCATGAGGTGTGGGAGTTTAGTGAGGGCGAGTGCATGAGGTGTGGGAGTTTAGTGAGGGCCAGTGCATGAGGTGTGGGAGTTTAGTGAGGACGAGTGTTTGAGGTGTGGGAACTTAGTGAGAGCGAGTGCTTGGCGGTGCCGAAGGCTGGTGCTCCCGCTTTTCCGGGTCTATCGCCTGTCGCTCATCGGTGCCGACGGCAGTGTTCGACTGGCTCGAGACCCATCGCCAACTGCAGCAGTGCCTACTTGTTGCCACCGACACCCCTTCACCATCGTGACATCGAGACACTCTCGACCTAACGTGATCTGTTCTGGCTCGTCGCGCTGCTCGCCGTCGTGACCGTCCTGGTGCCGGCCGTAACGCCGACCGTCCGTCCACCGCCAGCCGTCGTTCCCAGCACCCGGCGCCGCGCCCCGTGACCTTGAACTTCTGCCGCCAGCTGACCACGTGCCGCGCTGCGGGTCAGCCGCTCCGGGCGGCCAATCAGCGAACTGCGACGGCCTCTCACCGCACTAGACGTGGCAGGCGCCCGCCTGGGGCCCAGCGTCGACGGAGCGGCGGCCTCCCGCCGCACCAGACGTGGCAGGCGCCCGCCCGGGGCCCAGCGTCGACGGAGCGGCGGCCTCCCGCCGCACTAGACGTGGCAGGCGCCCGCCCGGGGCCCAGCGCCGACGGAGCGGAGGCCTCCCGCCGCACCAGACGCGGCAGGCGCCCGCCTGGGGCCCAGCGTCGACGGTGCGGAGGCGTCCGGCGACGGGACAAACAGCCTCCGGCAACACCCGGCTCTCGTCTCATCATTGGCGTGTTGAAGCCGAAGCTGCTGGCGCTGTTTGACCAGCTACACCATGGCAACTGCGACGGCATGGACCTCCGTGAAAACCGACTCAAACCAGCGACGCCAAGCCTCCTTCTGGAGTTGCCTTTCCCGGTACCAGCTGTACCGAGCCGATCGCCCCTCGGGCGGGTCACGACAGGGTGGTGCTGACCGCCCGGGATAGCATTGGTGTGACCCTCAGCAGGTCACCATTTCAAATAGTCAGCTGGGAACGCTATGGTCGCTGGTCTGCATTACAAACAGCATTGCACACTGTGCACGACATATCGGCCTCCCAGCTGTAGAGCAGCTGACCTGAAAGCTGACCTCGCTGATTTGGATGCACATTATCAGCGCGTGCTAGTTGATTATCTCCAGTCAAAGGTGCTAATCTTCGTTGATCTGAAATATGATATGCTCAAACCCGACTGCGATCCTGGAAAAAATCGTGCTATTATATCTGGGTACTCGGTGTTACAATATGTGACGTCGTCCACCACCTCCCCCGATTCTCTTCTTGATGTTGTGGTCAATTGTCGTGATTCTGGTAACCTCGGTGCAAACCAAGCTGTGCCATTTTAGCCGGCACAGATTTGTCCTGTGATATGCCCCGTTCCAGCCGGCCCCGTACCACTGTCCGCTCGCGATGTCTAATTTGTCCTGTGATATGCCCCGTTCCAGCCGGCGCCGTACCACTGTCCGCTCGAGATGTCTAATTTGTCCTGTGATATGCCCCGTTCCAGCCGGCCCCGTACCACTGTCCGCTCGCGATGTCTAATTTGTCCTGTGATATGCCCCGTTCCAGCCGGCCCCGTACCACTGTCCGCTCGCGATGTCTAATTTGTCCAGTGATATTCCCCGTTCCAGCCGGCCCCGTACCACTGTCCGCTCGCGATGTCTGATTTGTCCTGTGATATGCCCCGTTCCAGCCGGCCCCGTACCACTGTCCGCTCGCGATGTCTAATTTGTCCAGTGATATGCCCCGTTCCAGCCGGCCCCGTACCACTGTCCGCTCGCGATGTCTAATTTGTCCAGTGATATGCCCCGTTCCAGCCGGCCCCGTACCACTGTCCGCTCGCGATGTCTAATTTGTCCTGTGATATGCCCCGTTCCAGCCGGCGCCGTACCACTGTCCGCTCGAGATGTCTAATTTGTCCTGTGATATGCCCCGTTCCAGCCGGCCCCGTACCACTGTCCGCTCACGATGTCTAATTTGTCCTGTGATATGCCCCGTTCCAGCCGGCGCCGTACCACTGTCCGCTCGAGATGTCTAATTTGTCCTGTGATATGCCCCGTTCCAGCCGGCGCCGAACCACTGTCCGCTCGCGATGTCTTCGCCAAATAGACCAGACCGAATTTCATCACGACCTGATGTCGTGACCGACTGGAGTGCCACGTGCCGCTCGCCTTCAGTTGCGCCGACGTGCGACCGCTCCACCACTTTGCCCACCGCCGACGTGCGACCGCTCCACTGACCCGCCTTTGCCCACCGCCGACGTGCGACCGCTCCACTGACCCGCCTTTGCCCACCGCCGACGTGCGACCGCTCCACTGACCCGCCTTTGCCCACCGCCGACGCTCACGTGTCCCGATCGAACTCGCGCCAATCCGGAACCCCGGCACGCGAACAGCTGCCGAACTGCAGACAAACGAGGTGATGTGACGGCGCTGCGGAACGCCAGCGACGGACGGCCGCCGGCGGACCGACTGCGGCGACGCTAACCGAGCAAGACAAAGACGAAGAACATCGGGTCATTTTACGACGCATTCAACCGCTAGGTCACATAGCGTCGCCAACCTCCCACGCCGATTGGTCGCAGGAGGACTCGGCAATGCCGCCGGTTGTGAGATTCGAACCGACAATCTTGCGATCAAGAGTCGGGCACTCTACCGACTGAGCTACCGCGGCCCGGACGCTAGCCGAGCGGTGCGCTGCGCTCCCTCGGACGGGATCGCAGCACCGACGCGCGGCAGACCGTCCGGAAGGAAGGACGCACGCCGTTCCGTGTGGATGCGCGCCGGATGGATCGTCGGCGGCGCCAGGTCCAACCGGAAGCTGCCCGACGCAACGCGCCTGGCGAACTGGACTGTTTCTTTGTCCGGGCAAGGGACGGCCGGCGACTGGCGAGACGAGGGGGTGGGGAGACGAGAGGGGTGTGATGGAGACGAGAGGGGTGTGGGAGACGAGAGGGGTGTGGGGGAGACGAGAGGGATATTGGGAGACGAGAGGGGTGTGGGGGAGACGAGAGCGGTGTTGGGGAGACGAGAGGGGTGTGGGGGAGACGATAGAGGTGTTGCAGAGACGAGAGGGGTGTGGGGAGACGAGAGGGGTGTTAGGAGACGAGAAGGGTGTTGGGGAGACGAGAGGGGTGTGGGGAGACGATAGGGGTGTTGGGGAGACGAGAGGGGTGTGGGGAGACGAGAGGGGTGTGGGGGAGACGAGAGGGGTATTGGGAGACGAGAAGGGTGTGGGGGAGACGAGAGCGGTGTTGGGGAGACGAGATGGGTGTGGGGGAGACGAGAGGGGTGTGGAGGAGACGAGAGGGGTGTGGGGAGACGAGGGGGGTGTGGGGGAGACGAGAGGGGTGTTGGGGAGACGAGAGGGGTGTGGGGGAGACGAGAGGGGTGTGGGGGAGACGAGAGCGGTGTTGGGGAGACGAGAGGGGTGTTGGGGAGACGAGAGGGGTGTGGGGGAGACGAGAGGGGTGTGGGGGAGACGAGAGGGGTGTTGGGGAGACGAGAGGGGTGTGGGGGAGACGCCGGGCCTTGCCCGCCGAGTGCCACGTGCTGGCGCGAGCGCGTTCACCCCACTGCCGGCGACACCGCCACAGCTGCGAGCCGTCGTCTTTGGAATTAATTCACCACCAGCCTGCGGTGAAGACGGCAGCAGCATCCACATGTTGAGACCTTAATTTGACCCGATCGGTACTGTGCTCCCGCTTGTTTGTGTCTTCTATTCAGGCCTGTTTAACTCCGAAGATCTTGCAACCTGGGAAGCACTCCCCCGTCTATCCCATCTTCAAATCCGTTGATCCCAGTAATCCTTCCAACTTCCGTCCTGTCTCCGTCGTTCCCGCCATTGTACAGAGTGTAGAGTGTGCCGCCTCTCAGCGGTTCTACAGTTACTTACCGCAAAGCCATCTCCTATCTCTCACTTAGCACGGATTCCGCTCACTTTAGACAACACAATCTGCTCTGACCACAGTATCCCACCAGATCCATTCTGCCAATGGCTATGATATGGTGTCCCTTCCATACGTTTTTACTTTGAGTAAGTGTTTTGATGTGATAGACCGTTGAAAACTCCTGCCAAATTTAAGCCTTCGCGGTAATATTTCCTGGCTGTCAGCATACCTCCCGAACCACACCAGAGTGTCAGTCTCACTGACGGTCAGTCTCGCTTGTCAACCAGAGACTGACTCTCGCTGACGGTCAGTCTCGTCTGGTGGTCAGTGCCAGTCCCGCTGACGCGGGACTGGCACTGTCAGTCTCGTCTCGTCTCGTCTCGTCAGTCTCACTGACGGTCAGTCTCGTCTGTTGGTCAGTGCCAGTCCCGCTGACGGTCAGTCTCGTCTGTTGGTCAGTGCCAGTCCCGCTGACGGTCAGTCTCGTCTGTTGGTCAGTGCCAGTCCCGCTGACGGTCAGTCTCGTCTGTTGGTCAGTGCCAGTCCCGCTGACGGTCAGTCTCGTCTGTTGGTCAGTGCCAGTCCCGCTGACGGTCAGTCTCGTCTGTTGGTCAGTGCCAGTCCCGCTGACGGTCAGTCTCGTCTGTTGGTCAGTGCCAGTCCCGCTGACGGTCAGTCTCGTCTGTTGGTCAGTGCCAGTCCCGCTGACGGTCAGTCTCGTCTGTTGGTCATTGCCAGTCCCGCTGACGGTCAGTCTCGTCTGTTGGTCAGTGCCAGTCCCGCTGACGGTCAGTCTCGTCTGTTGGTCAGTGCCAGTCCCGCTGACGGTCAGTCTCGTCTGTTGGTCAGTGCCAGTCCCGCTGACGGTCAGTCTCGTCTGTTGGTCAGTGCCAGTCCCGCTGACGGTCAGTCTCGTCTGTTGGTCAGTGCCAGTCCCGCTGACGGTCAGTCTCGTCTGTTGGTCAGTGCCAGTCCCGCTGACGGTCAGTCTCGTTGGTCTGTTGGTCAGTGCCAGTCCCGCTGACGGTCAGTCTCGTCTGTTGGTCAGTGCCAGTCCCGCTGACGGTCAGTCTCGTCTGTTGGTCAGTGCCAGTCCCGCTGACGGTCAGTCTCGTCTGTTGGTCAGTGCCAGTCCCGCTGACGGTCAGTCTCGTCTGTTGGTCAGTGCCAGTCCCGCTGACGGTCAGTCTCGTCTGTTGGTCAGTGCCAGTCCCGCTGACGGTCAGTCTCGTCTGTTGGTCAGTGCCAGTCCCGCTGACGGTCAGTCTCGTCTGTTGGTCAGTGCCAGTCTCGCTGACGGTCAGTCTCGTCTGTTGGTCAGTGCCAGTCCCGCTGACGGTCAGTCTCGTCTGTTGGTCAGTGCCAGTCCCGCTGACGGTCAGTCTCGTCTGTTGGTCAGTGCCAGTCCCGCTGACGGTCAGTCTCGTCTGTTGGTCAGTGCCAGTCCCGCTGACGGTCAGTCTCGTTGGTCTGTTGGTCAGTGCCAGTCCCGCTGACGGTCAGTCTCGTCTGTTGGTCAGTGCCAGTCCCGCTGACGGTCAGTCTCGTCTGTTGGTCAGTGCCAGTCCCGCTGACGGTCAGTCTCGTCTGTTGGTCAGTGCCAGTCCCGCTGACGGTCAGTCTCGTCTGTTGGTCAGTGCCAGTCCCGCTGACGGTCAGTCTCGTCTGTTGGTCAGTGCCAGTCCCGCTGACGGTCAGTCTCGTCTGTTGGTCAGTGCCAGTCCCGCTGACGGTCAGTCTCGTCTGTTGGTCAGTGCCAGTCCCGCTGACGGTCAGTCTCGTCTGTTGGTCAGTGCCAGTGCTGACGGTCAGTTTCTTTTGTTGGTCAGTGCCAGTCCCGCTGACGGTCAGTCTCGTCTGTTGGTCAGTGCCAGTCCCGCTGACGGTCAGTCCGTCGTTGGTCAGTGCCAGTCCCGCTGACGGTCAGTCTCGTCGTTGGTCAGTGCCAGTCCCGCTGACGGTCAGTCTCGTTCTGTTGGTCAGTGCCAGTCCCGCTGACGGTCAGTCTCGTCTGTTGGTAGTGCCAGTCCCGCTGACGGTCAGTCTCGTCTTGTTGGTCAGTGCCAGTCCGCTGACGGTCAGTCTCGTCTGTTGGTCAGTGCCAGTCCGCTGACGGTCAGTCTCGTCTGTTGGTCAGTGCCAGTCCCGCTGACGGTCAGTCTCGTCTGTTGGTCAGTGCCAGTCCCGCTGACGGTCAGTCTCGTCTGTTGGTCAGTGCCAGTCCCGCTGACGGTCAGTCTCGTCTGTTGGTCAGTGCCAGTCCCGCTGACGGTCAGTCTCGTCTGTTGGTCAGTGCCAGTCTCGCTGATGGTCAGTCTCGTCTGTTGGTCAGTGCCAGTCCCGCTGACGGTCAGTCTCGTCTGTTGGTCAGTGCCAGTCCCGCTGACGGTCAGTCTCGTCTGTTGGTCAGTGCCAGTCCCGCTGACGGTCAGTCTCGTCTGTTGGTCAGTGCCAGTCCCGCTGACGGTCAGTCTCGTCTGTTGGTCAGTGCCAGTCCCGCTGACGGTCAGTCTCGTCTGTTGGTCAGTGCCAGTCCCGCTGACGGTCAGTCTCGTCTGTTGGTCAGTGCCAGTCCCGCTGACGGTCAGTCTCGTCTGTTGGTCAGTGCCAGTCCCGCTGACGGTCAGTCCTCGTCTGTTGGTCAGTGCCAGTCCCGCTGACGGTCAGTCTCGTCTGTTGGTCAGTGCCAGTCCCGCTGACGGTCAGTCTCGTCTGTTGGTCAGTGCCAGTCCCGCTGACGGTCAGTCTCGTCTGTTGGTCAGTGCCAGTCCCGCTGACGGTCAGTCTCGTCTGTTGGTCAGTGCCAGTCCCGCTGACGGTCTGGGCTCTCGAGGGCATCCGCACTGCCGCCCAACAACATCGCAGTTTTTCGAAGCGCGGCTCTCGGCCCATTGATCGCCTGTGTCTTCGCCAACGACCTCAGTCTGTTCGGTGAGGACGCAGTAATCGTCCAGTATGCTGATGACATCCACATTTTGCTTAGTGTCAAACATCTGAAATTCGAAACGTTATAGCCAACACGGAAAGCCTTCTGGACTCTCTTAATGCATGGTTCCGGGTGAATGATCTCAAAGTAAGTGCTGAGAACAGTCAATTGATGCTCAGGGGCAGCCGCCAAAATCAGCGCATCGCCGCTCACATTACTGCAGTATTTCGCGATCACAATATTCTCTTCATTTTGGAAGCGAAAAAGTTCATGGAATCTTCGATTGCTCACTCAGCTGAACCTCACACGTCACCAATATTATTAGATGTTCTGGAGTTGTCCATGGTCTCCGGAGCCACCTGTCACCTGCTGACATCTCCACCCTGGTCAACGCTATGGTGCCCTCACTAATTCGGTTTTTCGGTATTTCGGTGTATGGGAACAGAACACAATATAGCCTGTCTCGCATTCAAAAAGTCCTCAACTATGCAGTAGGTTACTTCCGCTCGAAACAAAATTCACCGAAAAATGAAAGTCACCCAAAGCAAAAACTTCGGATGTACTGCGAAGGGTGGTTGGCTCAGCGAGGAGGACCTGGCCGCGTCCAACACCCTGTACCTGAGGCGCAACGTGTGTGTCACCTGGGAGAGCCCGAGCCACTGGCCGCCGGTTTCGCCACTGTGGCGGATAATGGAGGTCGTCCCCACCCGGCAGGATCGCGGCTTCTGCGTCTCCCGGCCCCGGTCTCGTCTCCCGGTCTCTCGTCTCCCCGTCTCGTCTCCCGGTCTCTCGTCTCCCGGTCCCGTCTCCCGGTATCGTCTCCCAGTCCCGACTCCCGGTCTCCCGGTCTCGAGATGGATGGGATGCAATTCAAGTACCGGGTGCCGACTAAGCCCCCCCCCCGCCTAAGGCGGCGTCTGGGCCGGGCGCCGACTATATACAGCTCGGTAACGCCCGAGCTGTCGCAGCTGCGGCCACCGTGTTGGCCCTCCCCCCCCCACCACCCCCCACCTGAGGCGTCTGGTCTGGGCGCCCCGTTGACTCACCACTCTACATTCCGCTCGTTCAATTATCTTTTTGTACATGATTATTGATGTGCATGTGTGTAATGACGACCTATCATAGGTCGACCTATGTGACGACCTACGCCACATGCACACAGTGATTACTGGTATGCATGTGTGAAATGATGACATACAACCCTATGCATTGCACAGTTGATGACAACCAGTAATACCCACAAGGTCTGGGTGTTATTTTGCATACTTTTAAGGAGGCAAGTGCCCACTGAGTGTTGGTTTCCCCACAGTAATGTAAACTTTTAACATGGGACGCTGTGGAGTGCGCCCCTTCACCATCAACTTGGGCTCGCCCATTGCCTCCATGTACTGTGCACCCAAATCATTTTCATAAATCAACGCCCCTGACTTAAGGCCATTGTGGATAGCAATAATATAAGTCTTCATCTGCGTCTGACATAGGGTTAGAGCTGTCCATATTGGAGTACGGCAGCCGATGGCTTCATGCTCGACTACGTTTCGTAGATTTATCCGGATATTCGTTTTCCCACTAATGCCGATAACTGTTGTCTTCGAATTGAGTGAGGCCACTTTTGGACTTCACCGAGGGGTGAGGTGGGGCTAGTCAATATGCTGTAAAAACAATTTCACGAAGTTGCACTACCGGAAGTAGCAGTTTCCGGTCCAAGAACCAGAGTTTCCACCCAGCACTAACGTAGGCGCCGAGCAATTGAATTCATTGAACACTAGTTATTTTTTTTGTCATAGCAAGCTTAGTTGCCGTTCATAATTAATTGGTCAATTGGTGCAGTTTAGGGGCGCATCGAGTGCAAAGGTCATATAGCAATTAATTGTTCAAACTTGAGGTATTGGATCATTACGGTGATTATCGAACTTTCGGAAATGCACCCTTTCCTTGTGCTGCTTCGCTGTTGCCATTTCCATGCTCTCTTTGCCATTCATTTGTGTCATTGTCGTAACAAAAACCCATCGTTAATTTTCATCAAGTAGTTCAAATAAATTCAAGTCACAATTCGGGTGTATAATTAAACAACTCAAGTACGCTTGCTTTGACCTCATCAACAAGTTTAGAACAAGGAAATAATTGCTGGAAAAGCAGCAAACCTTCATATCTGCAATTCACAACACGCGGTAAAATAACATGAATTGATTCATTGGAAATCAATGAAGATGTGTGCGATGTTAGGAATCTGAGCCTCAGGAAGCCACACAAATATGGGAGTTACTGGGGTTGTGAAAGCGAGTCCAGCCCAACGTGATGTTGCTAGTTTCTATGGGGAGTCAGAAATGGGAGAGGAGTGAATGGAGAAACCTAGCTCAGCCCTGGCAGAGGCGGATATCACACTGCCTGGCCTTGCCTGCTTTAGTTTGTGCATGTGCATGTGCGTGTGCGTGTTTTTTCTTGGAGGGGATGGAGGTTATCGAAACATTGGAATATGGCTATGACCGCTGTGACAACATATTCTTGTTCTAAAACTTTACTTATATTCCTTGGCCTTACTCGTAGCAATTGACAACTTTCTGTAAGATTCCGACATGCCTTCCACGCCCTGAGGTGCTTCAAGCCCCTTCTGCTGAGCTGACCTGACAAATGTTCAACAGAGAAACGGCATATACCGGTCCACCATTGTTCAACACTTCAACGGCTGGCCTCTCCATAGTGCAGCCTACCCCGTCCACATCAATTACATTCGGTTGGCGCTCTAAGTGGCTTGAGATAATCCGGTACTCTAATCACGGCTTATTGTTTGATGCGAAAACAAAGCCGTTTCTCGTGCTCGGGTTGGAGCCAGTGATTCGCTTCGGTAAAATTGGACTGAAATAAGGTCTCCACTTCGATGTAGTCCAGACTATTGCTGGGGATTCTATACATGGAAGCTGTGATATAGGCAGAACTAAATGAAGGAACACCAATTACAACAGGAAAAGACTGAAAGAAAATGGTATATATACATGAACTAGTTCAATACTGTCCATTTGTGCCTGACTGACATATGCGACGTATTGGCATCGCCAGCAGCATCTCTAAGCCACCGTATGATTGATGGGGCCCAGGTGAGGTAGCCGTCTGCCGACCTCGGACGTGAAGACAACGGGCACCTGGAAGCTACGACGAGATGATGGTTCCCGCACGCCAGACCACATCCATACCGATAGGATAGATCCACGTTTCAAGGAGTACGGTATGACCTATGGCTACGCCAGTCATGAGGGATTGGTGTTAAGGGTCTAGCTGGACAACACGATTTCAAGAGAAACACATTTTCAACTCGATAAAACGTTGACCATGTGGCTGAAAAATTGACGTTTTGGACCTTTTCCACGCACTAAGCGGTGTCCGAGGGCACACACGTTTACTCAGTACCAGTAGAACTAATTTCCAGAATTTTCATCGAGCGTGATCTCAGAGTGAGGACAGTGGCGTCGCCACGAAATTCTTCCAGGGGGGGGGGCAATGTTGATAGGGGGCCTCCTGCTCCCCGAAAAGGGGCCTCCACTGTGTTAGGGCCTCCTCTTGCTTTTTAGGCTCTTAGTATGGTTCCCGAATGGGAACATGATTTCATATTGATGTCTTGTTTGTTCTTGGCATGGTATATAATTTACGCAAAGCGCAATAACAAGAATCTTTTTTTTCTCTGAGAACCGAGCCATACCATGGTATAAATAAGCAAATGTAGATAAATACGTCAGTGCCAAAACAAACCAATATCTTTATGCTTTATCGACGAGAAGAATCTTCCCGCTGGCCTCTAGATTGTAGCGAGCTGGTGGGGCTCGTGCTGAGCATATCTTAAAGATATCTCCCATTGATCAACCCACTTCTTTGTTCACCAAGTTTATCTGAATATAGCTAGGTTCATCACTACTGCTAGTCATTCCCACCAGCTTGATCTCATAAACAAACTTAAACGATCATTTCTCAGTCCCAGGACAACAATTTCGCGAAGGTGACAACGAGAAGTGGATTGAATTGGTTTTCTGATCGTTATCTTAGGGATTTATTAATTTTTTCATAACATTTGGTGCTGGCTGCAAGGCACTTGGCACAGAAGCTAAAATAATAAATACTCCGCGAATAAATTCACGGCAAGAACAAGCATTGAACAACCATGCATCAATGGCAATGCAACAATGTAACAATGACAATGCATAAATAATGCAAAAACTTCGAATTCCACGCCGTCACGCCCATGGTTATCGCTGTGCTGTACCGTTTTGTAAATTATGTCGTTGAGAAGGTACTGAAGCTGGGAAGCTCTAATCATGCAGGCTGTAATCACAGAAGACAACTTTGTAGGAAGAAAATACATTTGAAAACATCATTCTTCCCATTTAATATGGGGCATCGGTGTTGTTTTGTATGCTTGTGAGGTTGAATTTACCCCTGCAATGTTGGCTTTGCTCCATGGGCGTAAGTTCTGAAAATTATTGAGAGACCAGTGACGCACCCATATTTGCGTCAAGGGGAGGGGGCAAACGTATTTGGAGGGGGTCCAACTACTGAATAAAGTCTTCCGATTTCGACCACTATTTTGTCAAAGGGGAACTTTTTAAATAAAATAATTAGTGATCAACTGAATTATCCTGTGGAGGGGCCTAATCTACCACTATCGTTTCTGATTCGTCGGATTTCAACCCTAGCTCCCACAACCTGTTCAAATGTATTCTTTTGGTATTCCTTGATAAGTCACCTCGCACTGCTGAAATTACACCTGCACAAATCACTTTAAAATGTAAAATTTTCCAATTTCAGACATTCCAGTTCATAGTGCCCGGTCGCCACGACGCCAACGTTAGTGCACGTGCACACCCATCTTGCGCATTCGGCGCATTCGCCACACTTCGTGCGATGCTACGGATTCTGCTGGGCCTCCTACACTTTGTTAATTGCTGCCACATGATAGACTTACGCCATATCTGACGTGATAAAATGCTTCGTATGGGCGTTCGCTGGGAAAATTAGATTAATTAAATTCGATCATTAGTTCCCTTCTTAGAATATTTCATGGTGAAGAAATGCGGATACCCGCTGAGCTTTGATGCACCTCATATCTTTGATTAAACATGCTTCCAGGTTGGCTACCGAACCGAAGCCCTGCCTGAGTGTAATTCTTTGGACCCGTTTCGTATTTCTTCGTCTACGGATGTGTCCTAAGGCTCCAATTCATTTTTGTTAGAGGCCCAACGCATTTTCGAAACCCCTGCTCGTTTTAGGGTTTTGTTGCTTCTTTGCGCACCGAATATTTTGTTTTGTTTTTGTCGGGGCGCTTTCAAAGATCTCGATGTGTTTACTTAGTGCCCGGTATTTTTGTTCGTTTTGGGATCATGTTGCTTTTTGCGGCCCCAGCCTATTTTCAGGCCCTGGTGCGGCCATATGGCCCCTGTGTGCCTTGAGAGCTTCCGGTGTTTTTGTTTTTTGTTTTTTTTAGTGTTCACGGTATATATAGTTATGGCTACAACGCATGTTTTCGGACCCTGCCGCTTTTTACGAGACTGCGCTTTGAAGGGCCAGTCGCATTTTCGGTCCCCGTTGTGCTCTTAGGGTCCCGCTGTGTTTATTTGGGGCTTCTGACGCACATTTGTGGGGCCCCAGTACGATTTTGAGGCTTCGGTGCGATTTTTCTGGGTCCCAGAGCGACTTATCGCGCCCAGGCGCGTGGTTCCGGGACCCAACGCCAGTTATCTGGGCTCAACGCGATTTTGTGGATCTCTTCTGAATTTTCTTTAACTTCCGAATCCCGCCCTGATTTTTCGAGTCCCTGGTGCCATGTCTTTGTATCTCACCTCGATTTTCTTCGAGCTCCGGTATGTTTTTCGATGCCGTACGCGATTTGTCAAGGCATCTGATGACATGTTCGGTGCTCCAGAACCATTGTCCTGACCCGGACTTTTTTGCAATCCCTCCTGATTTTGGAGGGCTCCGGCTTTATTCTTCGGATACCGATGGGACCGTGGGGGTCACACGGTGCCTATGTGGGGCCATAGACGCCAATTGTTGGCAGCCCCGACGTTAATTTTTGATGCCCAGACCAAATTTTTGGTACTACCGATGGGTCCGAGCGCGAAATTTTTGGTACTACCGAATTGTGGGTCCGAGCGCGAAATTTGGTGGGACCGGTTCGAGTTTGCGGGGCGCGTTGTACTTAGCTGTGACCCCAACGCGATCTTGGCGGTTCCTGTTGCAGATTTTCGTGCCTCGGAGCGAGTTTTCTGGGGCCCGACGTATTTACTTTGAGCCCCTACGCGAATTCTGGTGAACCGACGCGAATTTTTGTGGTCCCAGCGCGACTTTTGGAGGCCTCGGCTCGATTCTTGGGAGCATATCCCTCTTAGGAGGGAGGGGCCACTTGCCCCTTTGATATGTCACTGCGGCCACCGAAGGAGTTCTATTTTTTCTATAGGTCCTTACGTTATATTTTTGGGTGCTGGTACGATTCTTCGGTCTCCAGGTGCGATTTTTTTCGGTGCCCTGACACGTTTTTTCCCAGTGCCCAACTCGTTTTGCGGGGACTTTGACCCGCTTTTTTTGGCGCAGAGTGACATTCCGGTTGATAATTGATTTTTGGGGCAGCAGCAACCTTTGGGGTCCAGGCGCGACTTTTTTGGTCCCCAGTGAGATTTTCGAAGGTTGCGACGCGACTTTTTTAGTCCAATGTAATCTTTTGTGTCCCGACGTCATTTGCTTGGATCCCTAGCGCGAGTTTTAGCGACCTCGACACTTTGTGGGTGTCCAATACGTTTTGGATGCTTTTAGTGTCATTGTTGGGGCACAAGAGTGATTATCCATGTCAGGATTGTTTTTTGTTGCCCCGGCTTCATTTGTGTCTAAATGATACTGTTGGGGAACGGTACGACTTATCGTGCCCCTAGCGTGATTTTCATGATCCGGGCGTGCATTTTTGGTACCCATAGGCTCAGCGAGATTTTCAGGGGCACGGCCGGATCTTTTTGGGCCCATGTCGTGATTTTCAAGTACCCCGGCACGACTCCTGCCATTTCAGATGCTTCTAGCAAATTATAGACCTCCTCTCGCGTATTAGGGGTCTCGTCTCATTTCCTGGAGCTTCTTTACCGGTTTTGGACGTCTACTCGTCCGTCCTACCCTCCTCCATATTCAATGGTCCTCCTCTCTCGTTTTGGAGGACCTCCTCCCACATCCTGGGGCCCCTTTATCATGGCATGGGACTTCCTCTCATGTTCCAGGGGCATCCTCTGCCAAATTAAGGGCCTCCTGCCACGCCTCGTGGGCCTCCTCCATTGTCCTCGCAAAGCTTACCCGTCTTGAGGGGATCTTCAATTTTGGAAACCTCGCCTCCTTCCATACCTGCTACCTACCACTTCCATTTTAAGGGCCTTCTCTCATTTCCTGGGAATTCCTTCCGGTCGTCGGGGCCTCATTCGGCCCTGGAGACCTCCTACTCCATCTCGAGGGACTCCTCTCGAGTCCGGCAGGGGCCTCCTGTTTTCTTTTTGAGGCTTTCTTTTTTAAATTAGGGGCCTCCTCTCACGTCTTCGGGGCCTCCTGTTCCGCGTTTTGATTCTATCTTTTCCCATTTTAAGGTTGGCCTCTTATCTCCTGGTGGACTCCTGTTCTCTCTTAGGTGGCTCCTTTTCCAAATTACACGCAACCTTTCCTATCTCAGTTACCTTGTCATTTCCTGGGGACCTTCTTACCCGTCTTGAAGCCTTCTTTCTCGCCTGGGAGCCATCCCTCTTATCTAATGGCCATTCTCTCCTATTTTAGGGGCTTCCTCGTGCATCACAGGGTCTCTTTCCAATCTTATATCGTCCTCTTCCGAATTAGGTGCTTCCTGCCACTTTTCTGGATTATCCTTTTCTATCTTGGTGGAACCTTACCCGTTTCTGGGACTGCTTTTACGTCTCCGAAACCTCATCTCATATCCACTGGCTTTCTCTTCCGTCTTAGGGCCTTCTCTCATTTTCTGAGGTCTCCCTTCCCGTATTGGGGCCTCCTTTGCAATCCTGGGGGCCTCCTTTGCAATCCTAAGGGCCTCCTTTGCAATCCTGGGGGCCTCCTTTGTAATCCTGGGGGCTTCCTTTGCAATCATGGGGGTCTCCTTTGCAATCCTGGGGCCTCCTTTGCAATCTTTGGGGCCTCATTTTCAATCATGGGGGCCTCCTTTGTAATCATGGAGGCCTCCTTTGCAATCCTGGTGGCCTCATTTGCAATCCTGTGGGCCTCCTTTGTAATCCTGGAGGCCTCCTTTGCAATCCTGGGGTCCTCCTTTTCAATCCTGGGGGCCTCCTTTGTAATCCTGGAGGCGTCCTTTGCAATCCTGGGGGCCTCCTTTGCAATCCTGGGGGCCTCCTTTGCAATCGTGAGGGCCTCCTTTGCATTCCTGGGGGTCTCCTTTGCAATCCTGGAGTCCTCCTTTGCAAACCTGGGGGCCTCCTTTGCAATCCTGGGGGCCTCCTTTGCAATCCTGGGGGGCCTCCTTTTCAATCCAGAGGGCCTCCTTTGTAATCATGGAGGCCTCCTTTGCAATCCTGGAGGCCTCCTTTTCAATCCAGGGGCCCTCCTTTGTAATCCTGGAGGCCTCCTTTGCAATCCTGGGGGCCTCCTTTGCAATCCTGGGGGCATCCTTTGCATTCCTGGGGGCCTCCGTGCCAATTGTTGGCACTCTCGTGATTTCTGGGGCCTCCTATCCTCTCCTAGTGACTCCTTCTTCAAATTAGGGGCCTCCTCTCACGTCTTGGAGGCCTCCTCTCGTGTCTCGTCGGCCTCATTGCTCACTTTTTTCCTGTGCATTTCCGGATAGGGGCCTCCTCAAATTTCAGGGGGGGGCGGCGCCCCCTGTTTGACGGCAGGGGGGCGACTGCCCCCCCCCCTGCCCCCGGTGGCGACGCCCTTGAGTGAGGACATCGCTTTGTGGAACTTGGCATTGTGGAAATAGCATTACTGGCACATCGAAACTGGCACTGCTCCATTCGCCACGACTACTGGGCACGGCGGAGGTGAAATCATTCTGGCGTTCACGTGCAAGAGGGAAAACAAAACCGTAATTAGTGAATAATGCTGATGACACCATCATTGCTGAACAGGTTCCTACGCCCTTTGATGACATTTCTATCGGTAACGACAATAGAAGTGCAAATAATGAATATTCATTATAGTGATGACGATTTTACACGCACAATTATTTCTCCATTAGTAATGAAGCTTTTCCGTTTGCAACGGCCGAGCAAAAGGAACAACGAAAAACAACCTTCTCCTCAACGACGTTCCAAACGTAATAGAGAGGTTCCCGTTCGGCTTCCGGCGCGCGGCCGGTGGCAATGTCAGCCGCCGACCGCCAGCTGAGCACGTCTCCGGGGACTCTCAGCAGAACTTAACCCGCTTTGGGCCGACATTCCGGCGGTCGACCAGCCGACACGGGGGCGCCGCGCGGAAGACCAGGCAGCGCGGCGGGGACTCTGACGTGCAGACCAAGTAGCGCGGCGGGCACCTGCGGAGCGGCTCAGCCGAGGAGTGCGCGACCGGTGACGTGTCGCCGAAGTCACCAAGAGCTATGCGCCTATTGGCGAGTGGTCAGATCACGTGACCCGCCCCAGGGCACAGGCGGAACACGAGCTGAACGCGAGCCATAAAGTCACAAAGTCATAAAGTGTTAAGGCTTAATAAGAGCCACAGGGGCCCATCTGGGTTAAGCCTATCTAGAAAAGATACTAGAAAAGCACATGCTCTGACCCCAATCAATCCATTATCTCAAGTTCCTAGGGAGCTATATATCCCAGCCTATCTAGCACCATTCACCTGATATTACATAACACACTCCTCAACAATTACAAACTCCTCCAATCATGCCCATTGTGCTACCATAGCCAATCTCATCAGTATCACATCCCGAAGGAAGGTGCTGAATCCCTGCTAGGTACACCCTATATAAAGCTATAAAGTGTTTAAGTGTTTTATACACTAGTGTTTAAGTGTTTTATAAAGTGTTTACTTAATAAGAGACCCATGGGCCCATAAGTCTGTAAATGGAATATGCCATAAGCCGGGTAAAAAGACCCACCCCAACCATCACCACATCCTGAAGAAACCATCCACCAACATCCCACACACCTATCAATGCCTATATACCCTAGCTATCCAGCCCTATTCCCTTGATCCCTCTTAACACATGTGGATTGAATGCCTTACCAATAATTTTCAAACTGCATCCATGCCTGCTTAAAGGGGTCTGCGCCATGTACACTTACTTAGCATAAATCTCACCCCATCCATCACAAATTAGAACTCAAAAACAAGATTTTCCTATCTAAAAATTTGTACATCCTACTTTTAAATACACTCAATGAGGAACTTCCCACAACATCACCTGGCAGCCTATTCCACTGATCAACAACCCTTTGACTGAAGATCTGTTGTCGCTTAACTGTTCTGCACCTCAACTTGTCTAGCTTGAATTGATGACCCCTATGTGATACTCTAAACTGAAGAGCGTCATTCAAATTGACCTGATATAGCCCCTTAACAATTTTGTACATTTCAATCATGTCCCCCTTAATCTCCTATACTTGAGTGAGTACATATGTAATGCCACAAGCCTTTCTCCATTCTAAGTTACCTATTCCACTGATGAATCTAGTTGCTTTGCGCTGCACTCTTTCTAACATATCTATATCTTTTTCTAGGTAGAGGCTCCATGCTTGTACAGAATATTTCAAGTGGGGTCGCACATATGCAAAGTACACACTGAGTCACGAGGTTGGGTCCTCGCGACACACGCGGTTGACGTGACACTAATAAAACCCGTCGAGCAATGTTTCAGTGGAGACATATTGGTAGCATGCGGCCGTCAGCTTACGATTGGATAAAGGACACAATTTGTAAATTAAAATATATTATACGGACGTTCGGGACGCGCAGTTCTCCTATAGATCCTGCTGTTGCAATCAAGCGCGATGGGAGAGGTGATGGAGAGATCAGTTATCTTACATTACCGGCAAACGACCCGAATAACCGTCCCATTATACACCAAGAGGAACAGTTAAGCAGGCTTTAGTAGCATCGATTTTCCCTGATGTTTTAACCGCGCCAATCCTCTCCAAATCTGCTCGGGGCCAAATATGAGAGCGTGAACGCTTTGCGGGACAAGACGAGAGCTTTTTCGACTCTGATCTCGTAGGGAAGCAGTCCGCTTGGTCGTGAATGAACTGTGCCTTGTCAACTGTGTCGACATTGAGCGCAGGCAGCGCTATCGCTCACGGATCGACATTCCAATGGCCTCTTTATATCGTGCTTCACCACGGCTGGGTACACTACACGCGACAAGCACGGACATTCGACCACCAGTGCCGCAGTGTGGCCGGCCGGGGAAGCCAAACGATGTGCTATAAACACCCGGAGAAACCAGGGGATCGTAAGCTTTTTGAAGAATCCATCCAGTAATTGAACGGTAAATTAATCTGATATCGAATCGGCTTCATAACGACTTCGGAAAATCGCTATGCTTTTTTACGTCCTGGTGTTCATGAAAAAAGTGGTGCAATATCTGCCTATCCGAAGTGCTTTATCCTCTCCAGCAATGGAGTTCATCGACATCTTTGGAGCTCGCCAGGAGGTATTTTGCCATTTTGCCATTTTCATTTTGCCATCTATCAATTTGGCAAAAGATTGAAAATGCATAGTTTATCGCATGTATGTATATCCAAGTCCACCAACAATTTAGACAGGCAGATGTCTACACGTAGTGGTAATGTATTAGGGAATACAACTTGTACCCCAAATGCTACAAGTCTACCCAAAATGCTAAGGTACACCCATGAAGGCCACTGGGTTGACGTTCATCAACTGAAATTTAATTAATTGGCCAATTTTCCCCAACCAATGGAGGAAGCAAGCTCCCAACCGCAAGCCGGGAATCACAGCGCTTGTTTGTCATGGACACGCAAGCAAAAAGAGCAAAAAGATCGCAAGCATCAAGCAAAAAGAGAAGCTACTGCTTCTTTTTTCTTTTAAGCGACTGTAAAGCACGTGTTTTGCTTCTGGGATATGGCCCGTATCAAAACTGCGACACGATGGTGCGGTGCAGAAATATTTGTAGGTGAATGGCGATGAATGAATGAAAAATAAAACTGTCATGCTGTAGTTAACTTGGCCCTCTCGTTTTGGTCGACACCTGGAAGCTATGCATAGATTATACATTTATGTTCATAAGGTGTCTTACCATGCTTACAATACCTCAAATGACAATGTTGGGCTGAAAATCGTGTCGAATTGGCCGCAATAATGCAAATTTGAAACATGACTGTTGCGTTCATCTTACATTATTTATTCCTTACCTGATGAACACCTTGTGACCGTGCAGTCTACATAAGATTACCTTCTCATGCACGCTTCTTTGCGACATATTTCTGACACAGAGAAAATCCACGTGCATCGTACCTCCCCACCCTGCACCCGTCCCAACCTCCCGCAGCCGTCGGCGCCTGACTGTCGCGTCGGAAGCCATCCGGTGCTGTTACCGGGGGGCGGCAGCACGACGGGCAGTGCCATTAGTGGGGGGGGCAGTGGGGGAGGGGGGGGGGTGCTGTCATTAGTGTCGGTCAGAGCCGGACCAGACTCCGCCGACGAGTCCAACCGCCACACCGGCAGCAGGCCACGCCCTTCGCTACAGGTCAAATCGCCTCGGGGGGCTACAGATGGGCTCACTTCCTTCGTTCCGCCACCACACCCACAGCAGACGACGCCCTTCGCTACAGGTCAAATCGCCTCAGGGGGCTACAGATGGGCTCACTTCCTTCGTTCCGCCACCACACCCACAGCAGACGACGCCCTTCGCTACAGGTCAAATCGCCTCAGGGGGCTACAGATGGGCTCACTTCCTTCGTTCCGCCACCACACCCGCAGCAGACGAAGCCCTTCGTTACAGCCCTACAGCCCGCTGCAGAACCGCTGGATTACCTCAGGAACGACGTCCGCTCATCACCGTTTGGGGACTGCTCTGTCAGCTGTGTGACGTGCCTGAACCGTTGCTTGGCAACGCTGGACAACCAGCCTGGTACACAGCCACCGCCATTGCGATCGGCGGACCAGCGGTGGGCTGAAGAGCGTTGCAAACCGAACGGAAAGTTGCTTACTGGAGTTTGCAGTTTTTGCCACGGGTCGTGCTAGTGCCGGGATAGGTCGTCACTGGCACGGCAGTGGCACATACTGAAGCCCGTCAAATGGCACATGTCTGTTTTGCTGTGCCACACCGGAAGTTGCCGCCCCAGCGCCGGCCTATCCCTAGCAATAAAGTGAAAGTACAGGTCTGCCTTACCGCTGCACCCAAGGTTTCAAGATTGCCAGTCGAAAACGCTTCAGTAAAGACAACCTTGAAATGTAGAGACAGTGCTTATTCAGTCATTGTGTGGGGTGTTTGCAGCTATATTGTTCGTTTTCATCACAAATCAAGATTCTCCTCTTTAAAGGAGGATATTTTCGGCACGATCAGCGAGCATGAGCAACAGAAGCGGCTTCTGATGTCCTTAGGCTGTGAATGGGTAGCGGAAGCTGACTTATAATTCAACACATGAAGACGCAATTCCCTCCCGATGAACTGTCGCCGCTCTGATGTTCATACTCAGTTCTACATTTGAACATATAGGACGAATGAGTACGCCTTGTGAAACAAAATACAGCAGACTGTCACCCATCTACAATACAGAAGTCAAATCGGAGAAGAATCGCTAGCGTGGACTCAGCGGTTATTTTGACACAATATCTTCTTTGAGCTGCAGACCACTCTATTTACAGCCCCTCTTCCATCTCTCTCTCTCCTCTCTCTCTCTCTCTCTCTCTCTCTCTCTCTCTCTCTCTCTCTCTCTCTCTCTCTCTCTCTCTCTCTCTCTCTCTCTCTCTCTCTCTCTCTCTCTCTCTCTCTCTCTCTCTCTCTCTCTCTCTCACTCACTCCCTCCCTCTCCGTAAGGTGATAGTTTGGCACACAAGCAGAAGGAATAAGTGAAACATTAGCTCAGATATATAGCAGCCTCAGAGCTGGGATATGGAGCGCGCAAGCCCATCATTTCACACGCTGCGTTGCCGGTTCCGGAGCTGTAGTCTCCAACCATTCTGCTCACGCGGAAATGTGCGTGCTTTGTGGGAGGCTTATGACGAGATGGGGTGTAGACCCAGGAGTGCTCACGCCATAGGCCCGACCGGCATATCATACATAAACTTTCGCCAATGCAATCTGGCCATTTGGGATCGTGGAGCTTGCTTGGCGCAAGCCACGTGCCGTATTTTCTTCTGTAAAAGGAACACATGCTGGTACTTGGTGGGCGCAGCCTGGCACTGGCACGTGGCGTGCATAACCTGATATGCATGGTCTGCGTTTCGTTTTCGTTACCTTTTTCCATTCCGTAGATACACCTGTGTATCTACGAGAGAAGAGAGAATGGCGTGCAAATGTCCACTTTGATCTGTAGATCAAAGTGGACATTTGCATGCTGTTCAGTCCTGCCGCTCGTCCGTGTGTCCGTGCATCACACGTTCCCCTTGCTGCCCACGCTGCCCACACTGCCTTTTGATGTACCGACGCACTGCCTCGCTGCCTCTGGCTGCAGCACGTCAAAGGCAAGCCAAGTCAAAGGCAAGTCAAGAGGACAAGCAGACAGCATATCGAGAAAAATAATTGCGCCACCGGACAAAATCGCAGCTCTCGCAGGGATGACAATGAAAGTTAAATTCGAAGTGTCGCGTGCGGCTCGCAATATGAATATTCTACCTACTCGAAATATAATATGCATTCGCCAGCATCTGATGGAGCAAGGTACCGCGGTCGATACCACTCCAGTGCAGGACATAAAGCGAGCCCAGTCCGCCTGAGGCCATGCTATCGGAGGTTCGGTTTGAAAAAACCGCCGGCAACAGCGTATCAAGCACCATCCATCTATTGTAGTGCGGTGCGCGTCAACAACACGCCGCAGAGTCGGCCGAGAGTCACTGCGACAGAGCTGTTGTCGAACAGCCACCGCCTCCGTGCCGACCGAGAGTCACTGCGACAGAGCTGTTGTCGAACAGCCACCGCCTCCGTGCCGACCGAGAGTCACTGCGACAGAGCTGTTGTCGAACAGCCACCGCCTCCGTGCCGACCGAGAGTCATTGCGACAGCGCTGTTGTCGAACAGCCACCGCCTCCGTGCCGACCGAGAGTCATTGCGACAGCGCTGTTGTCGAACAGCCACCGCCTCCGTGCCGACCGAGAGTCACTGCGACAGCCGTTGTCGAACAGCCACCGCCTCCGTGCCGACCGAGAGTCATTGCGACAGCTGTTGTCGAACAGCCACCGCCTCCGTGCCGACCGAGAGTCATTGCGACAGCCGTTGTCGAACAGCCACCGCCTCCGTGCCGACCGAGTCATTGCGACAGAGCTGTTGTCGAACAGCCACCGCCTCCGTGCCGACCGAGAGTCACTGCGACAGAGCTGTTGTCGAACAGCCACCGCCTCCGTGCCGACCGAGTCATTGCGACAGCGCTGTTGTCGAACAGCCACCGCCTCCGTGCCGACCGAGAGTCACTGCGACAGCCGTTGTCGAACAGCCACCGCCTCGGCGAGGGTCAAGCGTCACTGCGACAGAGCTGTTGTTGAAGCTCACAGCCAGCGCCACCGCATCCGCGGCGGAAGTGGCCGGAACCACAAATGGGCTCGTCCGACACAAACTATTGCGCACGGAGCTATCCGACAGTTAGTTAGTTATTTGGGCTTTAGGGCGCGTCGACCATGTTGATCATATAGCGCCCATAACAGTGTTCCTTTCGTTAGTTAGTTATTTTGGCTTTAGTGCGCTTCGACCAGAGTTTATCATTCGCGCCCATAACGTTTATCCTAGTGCTTCACGGTAGATAAGAAGTATTACCTTGGTGTGTATGTAGTTTGAAACCCAATCGCTGCTAAGTAACGGGACAAGTTTCCAGAATGTACAAGTTTTGAGTTGTTTCCCAGAATGTCTTCATATGTCAAACGGTCCGCGTTTCGTCCAAAACAGAATCGGCGCTCTGGTGTAAAGTGTTGGCACGTGAGTAGCAGGTGGCGTACAGTCAGCGCTTCCAGACAGCGGGGCACCGCGGTCTTTCCTCCCCACACAGAAGATAGCGATGGGTAGCATAGGTGTGCCCGATGCGCACCCTGCAGAGTGTGACCTCCTCTTGCCTGGACCTGCGCAGGCATGATGCCCAAGGTCCTAGATGTGGCTTTATTTCATGTAGCTTTATCCGACAGTTAGAATCTACACACATTCGTCGTACAAATAGTGCGCGGGCAGCGGCGCGAACATTTCGGAAAAACGGCTTTTGCCACGTGCCATTCATCGCCAACGTACCGAAAAAAGGTAGCGTGGTGCGTACGAGGCAAAACGCAAAGCAGTGAACAAAACATACAGATAACGTGGGAATTGCGCTGCGGAACCGAACTATGGAGGAAGTTGTGCACGAACCACTAGGAAGCAAAATAGGTCGCACATTGTATTGTATTTGTGTATTTTCACGGTGCTGTCAAAATGTCCAGGTGCGATACCGAAGCCTGCCGGACCACCTGGCGCCAGGAAGCCTGCCTGACCACCTAACGCCAGGAAGCCTGCCTGACCACCTGACGCCAGGACGCCTGCCTGACCACCTAACGCCAGGAAGCCTGCCTGACCACCTGACGCCAGGACGCCTGCCTGACCACCTGACGCCAGGAAGCCTGCCTGACCACCTAACGCCATGAAGCCTGCCTGACCACCTGACGCCAGGACGCCTGCCTGACCACCTAACGCCATGAAGCCTGCCTGACCACCTGACGCCAGGACGCCTGCCTGACCACCTAACGCCATGAAGCCTGCCTGACCACCTGACGCCAGGACGCCTGCCTGACCACCTAACGCCATGAAGCCTGCCTGACCACCTGACGCCAGGAAGCCTGTCTGACCACCTGACGCCAGGAAGCCTGCCTGACCACCTAACGCCAGGACGCCTGCCTGACCACCTGACGCCAGGAAGCCTGTCTGATCACCTGGCGCCAGGACGCCTGTCTGACCACCTAACGGCAGGAAGCCTGCCTGACCACCTGACGCCAGGACGCCTGCCTGACCACCTGGCGCCAGGAAGCCTGTCTGACCACCTAACGCCAGGAAGCCTGCCTGACCACCTAACGCCAGGACGCCTGCCTGACCACCTGACGCCAGGAAGCCTGTCTGACCACCTGGCGCCAGGACGCCTGTCTGACCACCTAACGGCAGGAAGCCTGCCTGACCACCTGACGCCAGGACGCCTGCCTGACCACCTGGCGCCAGGAAGCCTGTCTGACCACCTAACGCAGGAAGCCTGTCTGACCACCTAACGCCAGGAAGCCTGTCTGACCACCTAACGCCAGGAAGCCTGCCTGACCACCTAACGCCAGGAAGCCTGCCTGACCACCTAACGCCAGGACGCCTGCCTGACCACCTGACGCCAGGAAGCCTGTCTGACCACCTGGCGCCAGGACGCCTGCCTGACCACCTAACGCCAGGACGCCTGCCTGACCACCTGACGCCAGGACGCCGCCTGGCCACCTAACGCCAGGACGCCTGTCTGACCACCTAACGCCAGGAAGCCTGCCTGACCACCTAACGCCAGGACGCCTGCCTGACCACCTGACGCCAGGAAGCCTGTCTGACCACCTGGCGCCAGGACGCCTGTCTGACCACCTAACGGCAGGAAGCCTGCCTGACCACCTGACGCCAGGACGCCTGCCTGACCACCTGGCGCCAGGAAGCCTGTCTGACCACCTAACGCCAGGAAGCCTGTCTGACCACCTAACGCCAGGAAGCCTGTCTGACCACCTAACGCCAGGAAGCCTGCCTGACCACCTAACGCCAGGAAGCCTGCCTGACCACCTGCCGCCAGGACGCCTGCCTGACCACCTGACGCCAGGAAGCCTGTCTGACCACCTGGCGCCAGGACGCCTGCCTGTCCACCTAACGCCAGGACGCCTGCCTGACTACCTGACGCCAGGACGCCTGCCTGACCACCTAACGCCAGGACGCCTGTCTGACCACCTAACGCCAGGAAGCCTGCCTGACCACCTGATGCCAAGACGGCATGTGGGTGCGTTCGGCTGCAAGGGAGCGCGAGTGTTTTCCCGCCAGGAGTGCCCTCGCCTGCTGCCCGGTGGCGGGGAGGGCGAGTGTTTTCCCGCCAGGAGTGCCCTCGCCTGCTGCCCGGTGGCGGGGAGGGCGAGTGTTTTCCCGCCAGGAGTGCCCTCGCCTGCTGCCCGGTGGCGGGGAGGGCGAGTGTTTTCCCGCAGGAGGGCCGCCGCCAGACGGTGGCCGCTGCCAGACGAGTCCGGTCACGTCTCGCTCCGCCCGTGCGTGTCACGACGAACAACACCGTCTGTGCCGAACCGTCCTACCAACCTGTGGAGCGCTGATGGGCAAGCAGTGGCCACGCTGATGCTGGTGGTCAGGCTGGTGGTCAAGCTTCCGTCGCCAGCTCTCGCGTTGCCGAGTCGGCATTCTCTGGTTACTGATTGTGACGTGACGTGACGTGGCGTACTTTGCGATGACACGACCGTTATCAAATGGCGCCGGTTAGATCAATAGCAGGCGAGGATACCGGGGGGTGAGAGTCTGTGTCCCAATGGAAAGGCGGCGCTCCTCTGACCGGGAAAGGTGCCGCTCCGGGGAGGCACCAGTGCACCCCCCCTCTTTCCCCGCTCAACGTGTTTGTCATGCAAAGGCGCTCCTCTCAGATGAAAAGACGCTACAGGAAGCTTCGGTACACTTAAGTACCCCCCCCCACACACTTGTCTAACGAATTTTTAAACGGAGGCGCCCTCCAGGGACTTCCGCAGTGGCGCCCCTCCAGGCGAGTGCTCCCTCACGCGAATCCCTGGCTCCGCCACGACCAACAGCGTAACGGCCTGGCGCACGACAAAGACGTCCGCCGCCTTTGTCCTCGCAGCCCACGTTCATTAACCACGATGAACTCAATTCAGCTCATAACGAGCCTAATGACCGCCGTCTCACAAGTCTACATTAACGATACGGCTGCACATCAGTGGGACACCACGGTGGCCGTCCAGTCGTTAGGCACGCCAAGGGTCCGGAAACTCACTTTCAAAACAAATACTGGGGTGATTTTAGCCCTTGGCATTGGAGAGGGCTGATGCCCCCTCTCCTTCCTCAATCAGCTCCATCGCAATCTCCGGATGAGCGGCAACACTTCTTCCCTTGGGATTATGGTTGGACTTCATTTGTGAATCTTTTGGTATTTTTTTTATTAGGCTCACGGTTGGTAAAAAGCCCCTTGAAACTAGTGTTGGCCGTGCCAGTGGTTAGGACTAGTTTTAACCGGTCAAAACGGACTCCAATTGGCTAAAACTGCGAAGCATGCCATAATTATCATCCTTGAATATTATTGTTTCAGTGCTTCTACATCGCACAGTACGAGCAATTTACATAGGAACCCAATTATAAATAGCATATGGCTTCTAAGGGGAAATATATTAATACTCAGAGAATAAAACATCTGAGACTACTCATAAACCAAGCTACTACACTCACAAGCACAAGCAGGCTTTCAAAGTATTTCCATGATTTCAAGCGACATTACGAAACTCTCTACTGGGTGCATTCCCCACGCAAAAGTGGCGACTCCCTGACCGGGAATAGGCACTCCCTCACTCAACGAATATTTCACCCAGAGACGCTCCTTTGCGAGAAAAGAGCGCGCTCCTGGGAGGAAAAGGCGCCCCCTCCACATGCTCGATTGCACCGCCCCCCCCCCCCAGCTAAAATGAGTGTTCAGCCGAAGGCACCGTTCTGGGGACTTCCACAGTAACGCCCTTCGGACGAGTGACCCGCATACAAATTCCTGGATCCCCCTGAGGCTCCAGGTCTCAGCGCGAGGCTCTCCAGACTGAAACACACTGACACATCTTGACTTGCATAAGCATCTTAGCATGATGTAAGCCCTTCGCACTTGGCCATAGAACACGTCTGCGCGCACGGAACGGGGTGGCGCCAACACAGCAACAGCTGTTCCCACCATCAGGGGCGGATATAGAGAGGGGGCACTGGAGACATGTGTCCTCTCCCCTCATGGAAAGGTGGCGGCCCTCCGGCTGGCAAAGAAGGCGCTCCTTCAGGAAGGCTCGAGTGTATCACCTCCTCTCTCGCTCAATTATTTGTTTGCCGTCGAAGGCGCCCTTCCGAGGTAATGTGCCCCCATGATAGTTCCTGGATCCACCTCTGGTTGTGCCGATCGGATGTGTCGGTGGGATGTGGCGCAGGCCTCCGTTGGATGGTTGTGATCAGCGCGATGTGGGGCAGGCCTCCGTTGCACACTGAAAGCGTGTTTGTTGGCCGGGCGAGCACTTGGAAATAGTTCGACCTGCTACTAGAGGGACAGCCTCTGCTCAGGAGATCCATTTTAATCTGGGCGGGACGTTAATGTTGGAAAGAGCAGAGGCATGCGCTGTAGGAGGCGGCACGACACGAATAACAACCTGACAGAATCACAGCTTTCCGTCAAATGAAAAACAGAGATCAAGCAAAGACACGTAGCGAGCAGCGCAGCGAAACAGTCTTTTGTAGTTTGGAAAGGCACCCTTCAAATAGATAGAACTTCCGTCTCTCTTCGAAACCCATCATGTTCACTGGAAATACACACATGAACGCAGAAAATTAATTAATTTCGTCATTGGTCCCTACAATGCCATGACGTCATGACACGACGGGCTATTGCTTGCTACTTGCTGCCCAAGTTGACAAAACCTCAAACATGCTGAAATTTTAGCCAATTTTAGATAATGGTAGACTAAACCTGGTTTTATCCACCCAGTTTAAGTAATGGTGCTCGCTGGTTGCTACCATGCAGTGGCAAAAGCTCTCCCAATCTTATTGCCGCCCTGGTAGCTCAGTTGGCTAGAGCGCTGACCTGCTCTGGTCTCCCCTGTCCTGCCAACACAGGGTTCGCGTCGCTACGCGCGCTCGCATTTAGCCCCCGGCTGGGAGGGTCAGCTGGCAGCCGGCCCGATAAGGCCGGGGACGAGCTACCGGGGCGGCCGTGTCGGTACATTGACGGCACGTTAAACTCCCGGTAAAAATTATGCCGTTGAACTATAATTCATGGATCGGGTGGTGGGGCCAGGGTTCACGCAACAAGCTCTGCTTGACGATAGGACCCTGGCTCATAAAGCCACCCCAGCAAGAACTCGGATTAAATTTATTTACAAAAAAAACATGATCATGCTACGAGTTGTCCGCGGCCAACCAGCGCCAGGAGGCCTCTCGAAGGTGGCCGATGACCAGACCACACCAAACGACGTCCGCATAGGTTCCGGCGCTCCCGCACCAAGCTTACTTCGTGGAAGAATGACAATTGCGCGCGGAATGTGGGGACGAATATTTGGACTCGCTCACTAATGCCGCATCTCGTGACCGACGAGATGACGCCACCATCCGCCAGATGGATCTCATCACATCTCGAGACGTCCGCCATTGTGGTCTGCTTCGGCGAGCCTTCAGACGACCGCTGGCAGCACGTGCTGACCAGCCAGCCCAGCCAGGTGACAACGGCGGGAGCGCTTCAGCGGAGCAGCGCGTCAGAGTGGGGCAGGTGAGGCTGGTGGTGTGTGGCAGGCCGGACAGTAGCCAGCCAGACAGTAGTCAGTCGGACAGTAGCCAGTCGGACAGTAGCCGGTCGGACAGTAGTCGGTCGGACAGTAGCCAGTCGGACAGTAGCTGGTCGGACAGTAGCCGGTCGGAGAGTAGCCAGTTGGACAGTAGCCGGTCGGAGAGTAGCCAGTTGGACAGTAGCCGGTCGGACAGTAGTCGGTCGGACAGTAGTCAGTCGGACAGTAGCCAGTCGGACAGTAGCCGGTCGGACAGTAGCCGATCGGAGAGTAGCCAGTTGGACAGTGGCCGGTCGGACAGTAGCCAGTTGGACAGTAGCCGGTCGGACAGTAGTCGGTCGGACAGTAGCTGGTCGGACAGTAGCCAGTTGGACAGTAGCCGGTCGGACAGTAGTCGGTCGGACAGTAGCCGGTCGGACAGTAGTCGGTCGGACAGTAGTCAGTCGGACAGTAGCCGATCGGAGAGTAGCCAGTTGGACAGTGGCCGGTCGGACAGTAGCCAGTTGGACAGTAGCCGGTCGGACAGTAGTCGGTCGGACAGTAGTCAGTCGGACAGTAGCAAGTTGGACAGTAGCCGGTCGGACAGTAGTCGGTCGGACAGTAGCCGGTCGGACAGTAGCCAGTTTGACAGCAGCCAGTCGGACAGCAGCTGGTCGGACAGCAGCTGGTCGGACAGTAGCTGGTCGGACAGGGCAGCTCGTGTACCGCCACCCTCTGGAGAGGGCAGTGACCTGGATGGGCCATGGCGTTTACGGATGCCGCCCATCATGTGTTGTAATAATGTTAATTCTTAGGAGCAATAGCAAAATAGAAATAATAGCAGAAAAAAGTATTATTTAGAGTATGCCCTCCACAGCCAGGTGTCGCAACACTCCGAGGGTTACAATGAGAGGCAGCGAGGCAAGGCGGCCGCACTCTAATTTTGGTGGGCTGTTTAATAAATTAGCCCACAAGCGTTGGACCGAAAGGATCGATTTAAGAGGACTTGTCGAACTTCATGTCCAACCATCCCTACGGACTTGTTCAGCCATTGTGTGTGTTAGCATCGCGTACACGGCTTGTTCACTGGATATTGCGAAATAAATCCCGCAATCGCCGGGTTGCCGAATAAATTCACGCTCGGGCAAATTGCCAATCTGCAGCAGAGTTGTCAGTCTAAAAAGCCCGATGTTGGAGGACATTGCCACCCGGAACGGAAATGACCGCGCGCGACGCTAACGGCCGGCCAAAGTGAATTGTGCGCCGAATGTTGTGTTCGCGGATGTCCGACGTGTCGCACAGAAAAGAGGGATAACCCACCGCGGAGAACCGCCGAGCTAAGTAAAGTTGGTAGCTCAGCGATCAGCACGGTTGTAGCACTACAGCTTGGTGACGGGTTCAAATTACCCCAATGGTCGCAAGTTTGGTCTGGTCATGAGCAACCACAGTAAGTTGGTGGAGACCAGCAAACAATCCGTCCTGGAAAATGTGTGACAACCAATGGCAATGCAGACGCATTCAGGTGTTTCCTTGCCTCGAAATAGGTCAAATTTCGAACATTTTTTTCTCACTAACTTCCGCGCAGGAACTTGAAGCTGTTTCAAGTTTACCTTTTACATCCATCCTTGCTATGCCGCTTAAAATCGTTAATTTAGACACCCTGGGCGACGCCAAGTGATCCAGGAGCCTCTACGTGTTGTACTAGCACCCATGTTCAGTCTCATTTGCTGCTGGATGCAGTTAGTCTATCCATCACTGAGCCACAATTCCACATACACAAGCATGGAGCGACTGCGCTCGTTCTATGCTTCGCACATATAATAAAGTGATAGACAACTCCAGGTGCCGAACACTTCCCGATGATGCATTAGATTGGACGGAGATCATTGCGATACACAATTTATGGTGAAGAATGGCAAAACATATGCGGTGTCTGTTGAATGCCCCGATATCCTATAATCCGTACCCAGCGCCTACCTCTACGCCCAGGGTTGGAACTTTCCATCTTTTTTTTGGTGTGGATGGGGGGGGGGGGATGACACGTGGCACCCAATGTTGCTGAGATTCAACATGGAACCTATGGGCGCTGACCGAAAAATTGGCACGAAAAACCAATTTGCACCCCTGCCCCACCAACCATTTTGAAAACATTCCACCCCTGACTACGTTCCCCTTCACCAACCATCCTTCCGTTTTTTTCCACTAGCTACCGCTACCCTTACTTGAACAATTACTCCACTAGCCCCTTCCAACACCACCGCTCGGATCCTTTGCCGCAGCTACTAATATGATTTTCATCTGCCTACAATGGCCTACAATTATGAATGTTACCGAGTAGTTATTAGACACACAAGCAGCAAAGTTTCCAGCGCTACTTCGACAACAACCTTCGACCAGCCGTTTCTCCTGCCCCGGCCGGAAAAAAACAGCCATCAGAAACGTAGAACATCTCATGGTACACCGTCAGGCGCTCTACGTCTAGAAGAGCCTTACTTGGCTGGCATGTATGCTAAGAGGCTTATTGAGTCGTATTGCTGGTGCCGTTCAGACCGGCCAGCGCGGCGTCATCTGGCCACTTTATACGCATATACCTATTGCTACTGACGCCGCATGCGGCAGTTTTTCCGGTAAAGAGCTTACCATTTAGCAGAATTGCTTTATCACTCTTTCTCTTTTGTCTCCTTTTTTCTCCCTCTATCTCTCTCTCCCTCTCTGCTTTGCGCTATTTCTCTCGCTTATCTGCTTTTCTCTCTCTCTCCCTCTTTCTCTTCCTTCTCATTCGTTCTTTCCCTCACAAACTACCGATCCACCTTCTCTCTCCGTCTCTGCCTCAGTCTCAGTCTCAGTCTCAGTCTCAGTCTCAGTCTCAGTCTCAGTCTCAGTCTCAGTCTCAGTCGCAGCCTCATCCTCAGTCTCCGTGTCTCCGTCTCTCTCTCTCTCTCTCTCTCCCCCCCCTCTCTCTCTCTCTCTCCCCCTCTATCCCTCTCTTCTCTCTCTCTCTCTCTCTCTCTCTCTCTCTCTCTCTCTCTCTCTCTCTCTCTCTCTCTCTCTCTCTCTCTCTCTCTCCCTCTCACACCCTCTCTCGGCTGTGAGCTCTTTGATCATATGTCAACAGCTTGATGAGTCTGATAATTCACCGAATGGAAGGCTGATGCTAATTTATATGTGTATCACGGGGACCAATGGACATCGCTTTCAGTACAAATGGTAGCAGGGAAAGAGGAATCCGGCAAGACAAGGTATGTTGAGTGAAAGCAGAGAAGGCGTTCATCCAGTACCCAGCCGCATTCTCCTTGACGATGCTGCTCTGTACCACTCCCCCCCCCCTCAGAATCTTGACGATGCTCCTCATTACCACTCCCCTCCTTCAAAGTCTGAGACGTTGCAAGTTCTGGGGTATACAAATTCATCACCCTAGCTATCAACTCGTCACTTTGAGCCTATGTACAACATGGACCCAAAGATGAGAGAGAGAGAGAGAGAGAGAGAGAGAGAGAGAGACAGAGACAGAGACAGAGACAGAGACAGAGACAGAGACAGAGACAGAGACAGAGACAGAGACAGAGACAGAGACAGAGACAGAGACAGAGACAGAGACAGAGACAGAGACAGAGACAGAGACAGAGACAGAGACAGAGACAGAGACAGAGACAGAGACAGAGACAGAGACAGAGACAGAGACAGAGACAGAGACAGAGACAGAGACAGAGACAGAGACAGAGACAGAGACAGAGACAGAGACAGAGACAGAGACAGAGACAGAGACAGAGACAGAGACAGAGACAGAGACAGAGAGAGAGAGAGAGAGAGAGAGAGAGAGAGAGAGAGAGAGAGAGAGAGAGAGAGAGAGAGAGAGAGAGAGAGAGAGAGAGAGAGAGAGAGAGAGAGAGAGAGAGAGAGAGAGAGAGAGAGAGAGAGAGAGAGAGAGAGAGAGAGAGAGAGAGAGAGAGAGACGAGGGGCTGGAGGTAGAGAGGAAGAGAGGGAGAGGGTGAGAAGGAGAAGGAGAACGAGGAGAAAGAGGAGAAGGATGAAGAGAATGGTGGGGAAGAGAAAGAGGAGGAGAAGCGAAAGAGAAATTCGAAGTAATCGGCTTTGGCTTGGAACCTGACTTCGAAAATCTGCCGACAACGTATCGTTTAGGCAACTTTCTATTCGTTGGGTTCACGAAAGGATTGGCACCTCGACCTGTGTCCTCCTTCTCATATCACTTGAATTTCAGCAAAACTTGAGCCAAGTTGTGCCGGTGCCACAATGAACACGCTCGACTTCGCTGTACCTTCGCCGTGACGTCACAAGTATGGCCGCCGTTTTTCGATGAGTCACAAAAAAATACTCTGCGATTGAAGTTCGACACCAAAACGACGCACAGAATGTGCGTTGTCACGCACATATACTGTATATATGTGCGTGACAGAAACCGCTCATGCTTCAGCAACAATAGACATCCGGAGGCTACTTCTCTGCTCGTGAGGAAAACTCGAGAGCTTGGCTATGCTCAGATTCTGGCAGCGCGAGTGTTGAAATTGTCCAGAGTGAAGGAAGTCCACCGCGTCTCGCACCCAATCCAGAGCAGCGGCCGTGGTCCGCCGCATGGCTCTGAAAATCCCGCTCACGCCAGAATGTTCGGCAACACATTCTGGAAACCTGTGCCTTTTGACACAACCTGTGCCTTTTGACGTGACCTGGATGGCAAATTTTCCAAGAAGAAAACCTCCATGGCGTTCGTAAAACTGCAGAATATATATATGTGAAGCAGCTTCTCCCACATTTCTAGGACAGAGCTCGCGGGATAAAACTGTACGTCCTCCTCACCACTGCACTGCCGAGAGGCATACAAATATGGGGAGGAATGGCTGCTCATTTCATTACTACATTTTGCGTTTGATTCAATAATGTTGCAGAAAGTGAGCAGCGTGACCAGTGAGTCAAAATTGAGGTCGGAATTGAAGCTGGCGCACATCAAAGCGAATGGGCACGGGGAAGCAGCTGGTGTCAGAGAATGCTCCATCTGGATTTTATTGTGAACTCTTGCGATCCATGACGTTACCGGGAAGTGATTTTAGGGACAGTGAGTATATTTTATTTTCTGTAATCATGGAAGTTGATATCTGGATATTCCTTACTTCCATGATCAATATCATGTAGATTTGATACACTGAAGTTCTAGATTATAATTGCGGGCAGTGATAACATGCATGATTTCTTCTTCTTCTTTTTTTGGGTGGGTGGGGGGTGGGTGGGGGGTGACAGGCAACACACAACCGATATTACTTAAACCACGCCAAGCTCGAAATGCAATGACATACTTAATCAGTTCTCATGCCTGGCTACGCCCTTGGAAAATTCTGCATATTCTCACACATGCTCACATCACTAGCACATACTCTGCTCTTCTAGTTGTTGGCGGGAGAAGTAATGCGCAGCAAATTTCTGCATTTCGTTGCACCTATATTACCTGTTGTCATTGTCAAGACATTAATATGGGTAAATATACATCAGGAACCAGTTACCTGGTTCATCTATAGAATTAAGATCACATTCAGTGATGAGACGCTACACCGCCCAGATAAACAGCCAACCAACCAGTTCAGTAGTTACTTTTACTTCCTTTTTACGAAACGGAATACGACATATTCGTATGTCTTGTGATGAACATTTGTTTGTGCTACCCTGCCTGCAGATAAAATGGAAATATTTCGAGACCTCAGTGGAGGGGGTGGGGACGTTGCTGAATTCGTCTCGTATCCGAATCTCGCTAAAAAAAAACTGCTCATGCACATAGGGTGACGGCACTTACCACCGACAGATCTCGTCCTGCCTGGCTTTGACCTCCCACCGGGTTTTGACTTCCTGCCTGGCTTTAACTTCCCACCGGGCTTTGACTTCCCACCGGGCTTTGAGCTCCCACCGGACTTGTTGCGTGAACAATTTTCAGATGCTGCAGCGGTCACAAATAAAGGTGCAGCGCTTCGAACTGGCTGGCCCCGCAAGGCTTCGTCAAGGCTTGTTTTTGTTTTCGACGCCAGCGTATTTAATGCGGGGTGAGGCAGGCAGCGAATGGCTGCTGATGGTACACTCGGTTTCGGTGGGATGTTCGGGGGTACCCTTAGCATGGCTGGCTCACTAGGAACGTAGGCTGTGACGCTGCACACCAAAAATTACTGGTAGGCTGCGCCGTTTCACAGTTATGAGTTGCATAACAGTCTACCAGCTTTGCCACCGGCCAGCGTCCGAGCCATAGGAATTCGCGTTTGTGGTCGTCACGCGACCATTTGCCCTGCAGCCATGCAGTGGTAAACACGGGTCTTCCCTGTTCCCGCCTTGCATTCCTCTGTCGGCGAAACAACATTGGCAGTTGAACGAGCAGGTTACTGGACTTCTGTCGATAAGCAACAATTGATAGCTGCGGATTTCTGACTGCAGCAACACAGCATGAGCAGGAAAGGTTCGAAAAAGCTCAGTTGCAAAGATGGAGCGAAAGGAGATGGGAGGTTTATGATGTCAATGAAGTATACTCTGGCCTCAAAATAATAATACAATGTTCAACATTTATACGTTTTAGAAATGTAGTTCGAACTGTTGCTGCGGTGGCTTTATGCACCAGGATCCAATTGCTAAGAAGAGCTGGTTTCGTGAACCCTGGCCATGATTCCATGAATTACAGCTTTACAGTCTAAATTTGGCAAAGCGCTTCACGTTCCGTCAATACACCGACACGGCGACACCGGCAGCTCGCTCTCGACCTTATCGTGCCAATTGCCAACTGACCCTCCCAGCCGGAGACTAAAAGCGAGCACGCGAAGCGACTCGAACCCAGCATTGCCAGGACAGCGGAGACTGGTGCACGACAGCGCTCTAGCCAACTAAGCTACCGAGGCGGCAAGTCACAGGAGGCACTTGCTTGCTTAATTCAGATTCATTGGCAAGTCAATTAGTTACTTGATTAAATTGCATCTACTTCATTTAGAATCACATGTTTTAGGGCGCAAGGAATATGTTGCATGATATCATATTATTTATTGCATATGTTGTGCACTGTACTGCAAGTGACATTCAGAATTCCGTGGGGATAAAGTATTTCTTCACGCTGATACCATCCAACTATTTTACCATGCAAAGATTTTACTTTATATTGCTTCATATCAAGTAAAATCTTTGTATGGTAAAATAGTTGGATGGCATCAGCGTGAAGAAATACTTTATTCCCACGGAATTCTGAATATGTCGCTTGCAGTACGGTGCACAACATATGCAATAAATAATATGATATCATGCAACACATTCCTTGCGCCCTAAAACATGTGATTATCAATGAAGTAGATGCAATTTAATCAAGTAACTAATTGACTTTGTCAATGAATCTGAATTAAGCAAGCAAGTGCCTCCGTGTGACTTGCCGCCACGGTAGCTTAGTTGGCTAGAGGGCTGTCGTGCACCCGTCTCCGCTGTCCTGGCAATGCTGGGTTCGAGTCGCCTCGCGTGCTCGCTTTTAGTCTCCGGCTGGGAGGGTCAGTTGGCAATTGGCACGATAAGGTCGAGAGCGAGCTGCCGGGGTCGCCGTGTCGGTATATTGACGGCGCGTGAAGCGCTTTGCCAAATTTAGACTGTAAAACTGTAATTCATGGAATCATGGCCAGGGTTCACGAAGCCAGCTCTTCTTAGCAATTGGATCCTGGTTCATAAAGCCACCCCAGCAACAGTTCGAACTACATTTCTAAAACGTATAAATGTTGGACATTGTATTATTATTTTGGGGCCAGAGAATACTTCATTGACATCATAAACCTCCCATCTCCTTTCGCTACATCTTTGCAACTGAGCTTTTTCGAACCTTTCCTGCTCATTCTGTGTTGCTGCAGTCAGAAATCCGCAGCTATCAATTGTTGCTTATCGATAGAAGTCCAGTAACCTGCTCGTTTAACTGCCAATGTTGTTTCGCCGACAGAGGAATGCAAGGCGGGAACAGGGAAGACCCGTGTTTACCACTGCATGGCTGCAGGGCAAATGGTCGCGTGACGACCACAAACGCGAATTCCTATGGCTCGGACGCTGGCCTGTGGCGAAGCTGGTAGGCTGTGACGCAACTCATAACCGTGAAACGGCGCAGCCTACCAGTAATTTTTGGTGTGCAGCGTCACAGCCTACGTTCCTAGTGAGCCAGCCATGCTAAGGGTACCCCCGAACATCCCACCGAAACCGAGTGTACCAAGCGGCAGCGTCTAGCCTTTGTCGATTCTTCCGAGCGGCGGTGTCTAGCTTTGTCGATTCCTCCGAGCGGCAGTGTCTAGCCTTTGTCGATTCTTCCAAGCGGCAGTGTCAAGCCTTTGTCAACTCTTCCACGCGGCGGTGTCTAGACTTTGTCGATTCTTCCGAGCGGCAGTGCCTGGCCTTCGTCGATTCTTTGTGTCTAGCCTTTGTTCATTCTTCCAAGCGTCAGTGCCTAACCTTTGTCGATTCTTCCGAGAGGCGGTGTCTAGCTTTGTCGATTCTTCCGAGCGGCAGTGTCTAGCCTTTGTCGACTCTTCCAAGCGGCAGTGCCTAACCTTTGTCGACTCTTCCGAGCGGCGGTGTATAGCCTTTGTCGACTCTTCCAAGCGGCGGTGTCTAGCCTTTGTCGACTCTTCCAAGCGGCGGTGCATAGCCTTTGCCGATTCTTCCGAGCGGCAGGGCCTAGCCTTCGTCGACTCTTCAGAGTATTGGTGGCCTGCCGACGGCCCGTCCGCTGTCGGGGCAGCGCCGTAATATCGCGACTGGCCGCGCCAAGCCCGGCGATCGGCCGAGATTAAATGGCGCGAAGTGCAGCGGGTCTGCTGTGCGACGAGTTAAGATCACGGCACTCGGATCACGGTCGGCTGGGATTTGGTGCAGCGACAGCCCCTGCCCTGCTGCGGCTAGACCCCGCCCTCCGTCCCGGCTCATTGCTCCTGCGAAGCCCAGGAGGAAGGAGGAATCCCGTTTCCTCTCTCCAGGCACTCCTGAACATAGAACTGTCCAGGCGCTCCTGAACCAGGAAATTACTGGTGCGGAATACGGTCTGGTTAGGACATTCCTTCGAGCTGTCGCCCATTGACCCCATGACCCCATACTAATATTGACAGGCATTGGTACGGAAGCTTCTATACTTGACCCTTTGGCTTCGATACCTATGCTCCTGGAGGATCCGGATCCGGTGCATCGCCATGGAGGACTGCCGGCGCGAGGGTGGCAGTCTGCCCCCCTCAGTCTGGGGGGGGGCGGCAGTCTGCCTCTCCTAGTGCCGGAGGGCTGCCGCCCGAGCAAGACACGCTTAGTACCGGCTCCCGGGCTCGGCCACTGGTCTTGGCCCCCGGGCTTGGCCCGGGGTTGGTCCGGGGTTGCTGGAACTCGGGTGCCACAAAAGCAACGTCTTCGTTCTGAGTTCGATTTGTGTTTGAGATGCTTGAGAGGGTGCTGCATTCTACTCCATCGGGCAGCAGGGAATGTTTGGATGGCTTAATGGGTCGTTATCCTCTACTGGGACATCTGCTTTCGGACGGCGCTTGGCGGCCATCCAGCTGCTGCAGGGGACTGCGGCCATCCAGCTGCTGCAGGCGACTGCGGCCATCCAGCTGCTGCAGGCGACTGCGGCCATCCAGCTGCTGCAGGCGACTGCGGCTATCGGCGGCGGCGCCGGTCCGTGGCTCGTGGCCGAAGAGCAGATGCTGGGATGGGGCAGTGACTGACCTGACCTCACAGACGGAGCAGATGCTGGGATGGGGCAGTGACTGACCTGACCTCACAGACGGAGCTGCAGATCAGGGACCACACGTCCGGCGGCCACAGTGACAGTGACGATCAGATACCGTGCGGCTGAGGGACCCTCCTGGTAAGGTCAGGTTCCGTGTGGCTGTGGGACCTCTCCTGGTAAGGTCAGGTACCGTGCGGTTATGGGACCCCCTCCTGGTAAGGTCAGGTAACATGCGGTTATGGGATCTCTCCTGGTAAAGTCAGGTACCGTGCTGCTGTGGGACCCCCTGGTAAGGTCAGGTACAGTGCGGCTGTGGGACGTCCACACTCGCCGACAACACGAAGCGTTGAGTGCTTCTCTTGCGGTAATCCACCCCTCCTGGTAAGGTCAGGTAGAGCTCGCATGGGCTCTTCAAGCAAAACTTCCCACACCCGGTTAGTGGCGCGAAAACCCTCTCCACATATTCAACTGAATTATAACAGTGTCGACAGAACATTTGTCAACATCATTACCTCAAAATCAATCATGCTTATCAGAATTAAATAAAGAAGAATTACACAAAATATATATTAAATTATTTACCTTCCTTAGTTCTTATCAGCGGTATCTAGCACGGTACACACCGACATTCAGTCAATATTTTTACTTCCTACACCACTTATCTACGAAGGAAAAACATCCATTGGACAAAAAACAAGCATTGGTGGTGCGCCATACAACGGAGGAACAACATAGTCATAAATTACCGGTCATGTAGCTAGATGCGAGATTAACGTTTGGACAGCATTCAATAAAGGAACACTTAGTCCGAGTTGTCCCAGGAGCGGCTCTATCGACCAGTGCCCTGTGGTAAGCAAAACTTGTTGCGCGAGCCATGGCCCTACAGCCCGATCTGTGAATTCCAGGTCAACGGCGTAGTTCCGACTGAGAGTTCACCGTGCCGTCCAAACACCCACACGGCCTCGTGTCTCGGTGCCGCGTCCCGGCCTTGTCGGGCCAGTTGCCAACTGACCCCCGCCCCCAGCCGGGGGCTATGCGAACGTGCGAAGCGACTCGAACCCTGGCTTGTCAGGGCAGGGGGACCAACGCACGCTCTAACCAATTGCGCTACCGCGTTGGCAATGTTCATGATCGTGGCATATTAATGATAACCAGGTTAGCGGCAAACCACTCACAGGCACCATCTTCTTCACCATCGGGGTCGATAACTAATCAATGCAGACAGCTTCCGTGTATCATGGTCTTTGACTGCGTGTCGGTATATCATGCTCTTTGACAGCGTGTCCCGTGGCCTCTGGAACTCTCTCCTCATAAATACTGACTCACAGACAGCTAGTCGTCACTCGGGCTCATGTTGGTGTAGGCACACGCTCAAATTATCCACAATATCCACAAACGAGTTTTCAATGGCACGACTAAGGACAATGTCACAACTAAGGATAACGACACGATTTAGGACAATGGCACGACTAAGGACAACGGCACGACTAAGGGCAACGGCACGGCTAAGGACAATGTCCCAATGAAGGACAACGGCGCGACTAAGGGCAACGGCACGACTAAGGACAATGTCCCAATCAAGGACAACGGCGCGACTAAGGGCAACGGCACGACTAAGGGCAGTGGCACGACACGGTTTTCACTTGGGAACCATCAGTAAAACTTGGGCGCAAGTGCGGCAAGGTACTCGTGGGGAGTGGCGGGAACAAGTCAGCCACCGGTGCACCGCCTGGGATCACCTGACGACCAGTGACCGATGCACCGCCATCACAGAGATTAATCCCCGTATCAGCTCTCCGCCAGCGCAGCTGAGCGTGCTCTCGCCGCACGAGTTCTAATTGACATTTTGTGCTCGGCCCCTCGTGTGGGTCACAGCTCGTCGACGGGCCACCCCTGCGGGCCATAACTCCTCACCAACGACAGACGGCGAACTTGATCGCCTGATAAATGGCGCTAATGCCGAGCATTGGGGCGTTCCGCACTGCGGCCGCGGATCATCCTAGCGCGCGTGATTTCTCCGTCCAGCGCAAATCTGGGCCAGTGGTGCCCAGCGCTGGGCGAGGATATATATATATATATATATATATATATATATATATATATATATATATATATATATATATATATATATATATATATATATATATATATATATATACATTTACACATACACACGCACATGCACGCATTCAAGCATACAGGTGCTCACTCACTCACTCACTCACTCACTCACTCACTCACTCACTCATACACACACACACACATACATTCATACATACATATACGCATTTACACATAGAGATATACGCACACACATGCATACATGCATGCATACACACAATGCACACATAGCAGAGGCTTCATGTTGGGCACCCTGGAGGGGTTGGTTCGTTCACGCGCTTGCTATCAGGTTCCCCGCCGTAGCACGTTGCGACCGCGGCTAAGCACGAGGCTATTTGGGTTTCTCGGGCCCAATGGACAGAGGACCACTCCAGTGGCACGAGGTATTGCCCTTGGAGTGGAGCACTCTAAGCTATTGCCCTTGGAGTGCTCGAGGCTATCCAGGTTTATCTGGCTCAGTGAACGGAGGACTGTTCGAGTGATACGAGGCGGTGTCATGCCCTCTGAGCTTGCCACCGAACCGAAAGATTTGCTTAAAGGCAGGTCATGCCGGTGAACTCTCGATGCCGCGGGCGCTGGTCGGTTAGCGTTGGTCCCGCGGCACGACGAACACTCCGCAGAACTGCTGCCGTCTGCTGGGTGGGAGCCGGCCGAGGAAAAGTTCGCCCGGAGTCAGACTCGAACCGAGGGCCTCTCACACGCGAGAGCAGATACACAAGCCGACCGCCTCTCACACGCGAGAGCAGACACACAAGCCGACCGTCTCTCACACGCGAGAGCAGACACACAAGCCGACCGCCTCTCACACGCGAGAGCAGACACACAAGCTGACCGCCTCTCACACGCGAGAGCAGACACACAAGCCGACCGAACCGCCAGCCAAGGTGGCTGCGACACCGAGGGTGCGACACCGAGGGTGTGATACCGAGGGTGTGACACTGATGGTACGACACCGAGGGTACGACACCGAGGGTGCGACACCGAGGGTGCGACACCGAGGGTGTGATACCGAGGGTGTGACACTGATGGTACGACACCGAGGGTGCGACACCGAGGGTGCGACACCGAGGGTGTGATACCGAGGGTGTGACACCGAGGGTGTGATACCGAGGGTGCGACACCGAGGGTGTGACACCGGGATGGGTGCGGTAACGAGGGTGAGACACCGAGGGTGTGACACCGAGGGTGTGACACCGAGGGTGTGACACCGAGGGTGTGACACTGATGGTACGACACCGAGGGTGCGACACCGAGGGTGTGATACCGAGGGTGTGACACCGAGGGTGTGATACCGAGGGTGCGACACGGAGGGTGGGACACCGAGGGTGTGATACCGAGGGTGTGACACCGAGGGTGTGATACCGACGGTGTGACACGGAGAGTGGGACACCGAGGGTGTGATACCGAGGGTGTGACACCGAGGGTGTGACACCGAGGGTGTGATACCGATGGTGTGACACCGAGGGTGTGACACCGAGGGTGGGACACCGAGGGTGTGATACCGATGGTGTGACACCGAGGGTGTGACACCGAGGGTGTGACACCGAGGGTGCGACACCGAGGGTGTGATACCGAGGGTGTGACACGGAGGGTGGGACACCGAGGGTGTGATACCGAGGGTGTGACACCGAGGGTGTGACGCCCAGAGTGCGACACCGAGGTGGTTGTAGATTGTTGCATTGATGTCCGCAAAGGCATAAAGGCAGGCACAGGCGGATGCTGGCTGCATAGTTTGGTGCGGCAAGAACACCAACATGTCACCCAAAGCTGTTCTCCAAAACTGTTGGAGACAACAATTTGACGGCGAAATTGTGGCGACTGTCACCTATGTCCCAACGCATTCTCAACGCATACAGGGACTGACACTAGATCCATTACGGGACTTTGTCTAAATATTTACCAGTAGTGTTCGTGGACCATGTAAACCTCACTGGTCTACCTCACACCTACACCTATTATGTAAATATTTACCGGTGTTGGTCATGGACCATGTACTGTTCGTAAACCATGACCACTGGTCTACCTCACACCTACACCTATGATCTAAATATTTACCGGTGTTGTTCATGGACCATCAGAAAATGTGCTGTAAGCATCTCCAATAGCCGACATATCCATAACACGACGCGACTCCTTGAAGCGAAGCAACCGGTGTGACGAACCACGAGGACAAGTTGAAGATGCATACCTTCCCTGAAAACCGAACACGAAGACAACGCCGAGTAGGCGGAAATGAGCTCCAAACTCACACCAGCCACCCAACTCACCTCAAGACGGCAGAGTAGGTGAGTTCCAAACTCACACCAGCCACACCGCTCACCTCAGGACGGCCGAGTAGGTGGGTTCCAAACTCACACCAGCCACACCGCTCACCTCGGGACGGCCGAGTAGGTGAGTTCCAAACTCACACCAGCCACACCACTCACCTCAGGACGACCGAGTAGGTGAGTTCCAAACTCACACCAGCCACACCGCTCACCTCGGGACGGCCGAGTAGGTGAGTTCCAAACTCACACCAGCCACACCACTCACCTCAGGACGACCGAGTAGGTGAGTTCCAAACTCACACCAGCCACACCGCTCACCTCGGGACGGCCGAGTAGGTGAGTTCCAAACTCACACCAGCCACATCGCTCACCTCAGGACGGCCGAGTAGGTGGGTTCCAAACTCACACCAGCCACACCGCTCACCTCAGGACGGCCGAGTAGGTGAGTTCCAAACTCACACCAGCCACACCGCTCACCTCAGGACGACCGAGTAGGTGAGTTCCAAACTCACCTCGAGACGGCCGCTTGGTGACCGGTCCACCATTTCCTTGATCTTCTCGGTGACGTCAGAGGAGAACTGCTGCACGTGACTGTTGTCGATGTGTCCGAAGCTGTCGCTCACGGGGTAGCTGTGCGAACAGTGGCGTCATCAGTCGCGAATTGTGCTGCGTTTGCAGTTGTACTGAGGGCATATTTACATTTATAATGGCTACCAGTGCGCTGTAATGATACTGCTGATGCAATACAACCGATTCAAATCCTACGAGGAGGGCATGCAGGGCAGGGGCTGTGTTGCTCACATGTGCTGGACAAATGACGTCATCGTAAATCGGCTGCAGCTGACTCACTTCGGTGTTTTTCAAGAATGTTTTGAGGTTTTGCTGAGCCTTGCTGAGGTTTTCGGCTATGACTTTGCTGAGCCATAGCTATTACAAAAAATGTACATTAATTATGTCGAGGGTACAGCAGATCTATCTACATCTCTATCATCTGCCTATCTATCTACATCCATCTATTGTGTGAACATTTTTCAAGAAACGAGAATAAACGTTTGGAGTTGTATTACGAAAATGCCCCAAAAATTATGAACATTTGGCTTTTCTTTTCTGACACCCTGTCGAAGCGCAATATGTTTAAAAATTGTAATCTTCAACAGTTCACTTAATTCCAGATATTTGACCGTGACCAGACCGGTGGCCGTGACCTTTACCTGGCCGTGGCCGTGACCTTGTCAGCTGCGACAGACTTAGTCTTCAGTTTGCATGTTGCCAATACTGAAGCACGAATTCGCACTTTTTACGACCAGGATCCGAAAACTTCGGCGAAGATGGGCTACGGACGGCACACCGACAATCAACTGCTTGGCCTAATCTGCAAGGTGAACCAAACGAGATAGATAAAAATGAATGATCTGAAAGTTCTAGAATGGAGCTACATCAAGCCATTCACTACATCTAGCATAGAGATGTTATATGCTATACCTCTATGCTAGATGTGGTGAACGGCAGATTGTACTCGCATTCCAGAATTTCCTGATCTTTCATTTTCCTCTTGCTCAGTTCAAACGTCGATGGCGGAGAATAATGATGCTCCTCCGCAATACGAGGGACATAATTTATCCCGCCTAGTCAGTGTTCACCGGGCACGTGACCTGTGAAACGGCAACTGGTGGATCACACTGATGTAAGTCGAGACGTCCTCATCGCACGCGGCGTCTGCTTGTGGACCTTTAGCAATGTAATCCCAGCTGTGCTTTGATAGATACGTCAAGTTTGTCACACACGATTTTCTAGATAAAAGACATGCTGGGTGGCGGGAAGAGCCCGCAAGCAGGGCTGCTGGACGTCGTGGGCAACTCCTTCAATTATTTTAGAGCAGGATGGGAGGAAGGAAACCGGCCTGCAGTTAGTTGCTAGGCAAATTCGTGTTTCCTTTTCATGCACGACAATCACTTTAGCCTGTTTCGTGCTGGTGAGAGACACCATTATCAAGAGATAGTGGTGAGGTTTCTCAGGAGGTACGACGAGATCTCGAGCGCATTCGCCGAGGATGCGAACACCATGGCCGTCCCGACCACAGGCTTTGTGCCTGTTGAGCTCGAGCAGGAGGCGGTTAATTCGTACCCGTTGAAAATAAATGGTCTCAGGTTGAAGAGCTGAACAGACGCACAGGAGGAAAATAAGTCGCCATACGATCGGAATGAGCGCGATATTCTTGACTGAATAAGTGGTAAAAGCAATCAACTCGCTCCCAGTAGCAGCTGTGAGCATTTCTCAATTTCATGTTGTCATATTCTCCGTAATCCTGTCTGAAAAGAGCAGTTTATCATTGCCAGTGCAATATCGAATCACTGGAAGTGTAAATGAATGCTATTTGCGAAGGCAGAACAAATTATATCGGCCCGACGACCTTCGGCAACGAATCGAGCAGTCGACAATTGGACGACCGAGGACCGGCCGGAGAAAATCCAGCATCTAACAACGACTGACAGACATGGTGGCTGCACAGTGTCATTTCTCATCTGCCGATCGATCATCAATCACTGGGCGATTGCGCCGCTGTGCGGGCAGTTCAAGTGGTCATTAATCACCCATGATCGAGAGTGAATGTAATGGAAGTTGAATTGAATGGCACAAAGAGGGCAGATTTCCGCTGACGAAGGTGATTGGTTCGCCAGCGTCACACACGCCAGCCCATTGGCTGACGGTCGGTGACGCTCTGTCGGTGACGGAGATCTATTGGTCGAGCGAAGCGTCTCGTCCCAGCATGCTCCATGAAAATCAACACTAATACAAAACCTTGCTCAAACTTGCTGGCTTTGTCTGGAAATTACTAGCCTGCTCCCGTGAACGGCATCTTCAAAGCAAAGAAAATCACATTCTTTAATACAACGAAGAATGGCTCTTAGATGCTCCTGGGTTTTAGACATTGCGTGTAAAGAAAGCATACGACCTTCAATATACCAGGAGGTGCTGAGTTGACATCAAAAGTAACGTTAAGGATTATACTTTATTAGGTACTCAACGTTTCGGCCAGGGGCCATCGTCAGGATGGCCCCTGGCCGAAACGTTGAGTACCTAATAAAGTATAATCCTTAACGTTACTTTTGATGTCAACTCAGCACCTCCTGGTATATTGAAGGTCGTATGCTTTCTTTACACGCAATGTCTAAAATCACATTCGGCAAAGCATGCTCGCCCAAGCTCACATGAGTGAATGAGTAATCGGAGCATAGAGGCGTACTGTCTGTAGACCAACTGGTGACAGGTCAGGTAGAAGTGACGCCGGCGTACATTGGTGCGCTGGCTCCACAGCAGCCCAGTGCTCGCAAGCCGCGCAACAAATTCCACGCCACCTCTTCTGGTCGAAGCGCGTTCGAGCCCAAGGAACATTTGCGCTTATATTCGGCTTTATTTGGGACATTTTGGTGGGCGTGTCCAAATAACTAAAACTGCACGCCCTGCCCGCCGACGGCTGCGCCGAGTGGAGGATTTCGTAGTGTGGTGTTTTCCGAATGACGAGCTGGCACGCGTCACCCAGCTAGGCGGGGCGGATGTCAACAGCCGCGGCCGTGATCCGCTCCAATTAACAGGCTCATCAATTCCGGCTAATTGATTGGTTGGTTATCGGCGCTGCTCGCTGACGGCGACAAGCGGCGCACGCTGTGGATATTCAGTTCCAAACACAACCTTCGTGCTTGCCCGAGAGCATCGTGCGCAGCTGAGCTTCCGTGGAGTGCGCGGTTCGCTCAGCAGCCCAGGTGATGAGTGACGCCGCCCCCCCCCGACTGGCGCCCACACGGTGACCGCATCCCTTTCGAGCATCGACGCATTCAGTAGCGTCGGTTCAAAACGTCCAGCAGCCAACCACGGAGCCCCCTCCCCCACCCGAGCTACAAATTATCTTGCGGAGGAATGAAGTAAAACTAAAGCCAGCTAGATATCCGGGAGATGTCCCCATTCAGAACCCGCCTTCAGTACCTAAAGCATCACACACACTATAACGAAGAGCTCCCTTAACGTAAATGCACACTGGCACGAGCTTTGCTTGCAAAACACACTCGCATTAAAGACCTTTATGGTCCGGCACGCCTCTAAAAACTTTTAAAATCCCTCCCCCCGCGGAGCGGCACACTGTAATTGAGCCCGAGCCGTCTTACTCGATTTCCATCAGGTTGGCTGGCGGCAGCCGAGCCTGCAGTCTCCGCCGCCAGGCGTCCATGTGCTCCAGATCGGCTGCCGCCTGCGATGGCAGCCCAGTGACTTCACTCGGGGACCGGGTGACGTCAGCGCGGCGGCAGTCGGCCGGGCGCGGGCTGGCCTTCATCACCACCAAGACGCGGTCCGCCGCCGTCGCGCTCATGTCTGCGGCAAACGTGACGCGTCAGCTGACCGCTCGACAAAACTGGCGCAGTCGCGTGACTGGGAAGAGTGGCGTGGTCAAGGGAGGGGGAGTAATGGACAATTGATCATGAAGGCAGGAGAGATATCCTTGAGGATAGGAGAGAAGCGGCGAAACAGCAGGCGGGGCAGAAGAAGCCGAGAATTCAGAGAAGAAACGCAGCAGTAGTCGGAGGAGAAGGACAGCAGATAATGGAGTGGGTGAAAACCAGCTGCAGGACCGAGCAGAAGAGAGAAGAGTAGGAGCCGAGTGAAGAGATAGCAGTAGCGGAGGAAGAAGCAGTCTGATGCCGCTACAGCAGGGGGTGGCCATCGCCTCTACCGACTGGGCTCATCAGACCGCGACCACCCCCTTTACTCTTCTGCCCTCACCTCTGCCTGTAGGCTTCGCAATCTCTCCACCTTTTGGTGCCTAAAACGGCTGCCGCAGTTATTCGGCCTTGTCCGAATTCAAAGTGCCTAATTTGCAGTGTTTTGCACCGTAATATAGCACCTTTCGACCTCGCAAGGTGACGTTAAGTTTTGTTCGGTGCCTCCCCATCGCATCTTTTTGCCAGTGTCACTCACTCATACATTTAGGTCTTCGACCTACCCGAAAATATTTTCCTCCCGTGACGGTATTCTTGGTAGTGAAAACCGGTTTCAGGGTCTTGGCCACATAATTTTCTTTTTGTCACAGACCGAAAATTAGATATTTGCGCATTTCTCTCTGACATAAATCATGTGAATAAAAACTCTTTCATGACAAAATAGTGGTTGAAATCCGGGAATTTTAAAATGTGGAGGTAGTATGAGCACTGAACATCTTTCATGGATTGGAACGGGAGGCATTCATACGTTCCCCAGCTCACAAGCATTCCGTTTCATAAGTTATAAAATATGTCAGATTTGGTTTCATAAGTGCTAAACGTTGCCCGATAATTTATCAAATGTCACAGACATGGTGAGCTAAGTACCCCAGTTCGTAAGCACCAAAACTGTAAGCATTCATAAGTACTAAAACTAGTTCTAAATTATACCGATAGATGACACTGTGAGCGCCCAACGACACCAGAGCTTGCCTGCGTGCAGACAGAGGACAGGACCATGTGGTGGCTGGAAAGGTGAAAATGTGGTGGCCAACAAGATTAGGTTATGCCAAGTTAGGTTAGGTTAGGTTAGCTGGGCTTGGTTGGTTAGGTTAGGTTAGATTATGTTGGGTTAAGTTAGGTATTCATCCTTCTTGGAGCAATACAGCAGCCACATGCTTCTGCCATCTGTCGGCACACAGGTAAGCTCTGGAGCCGTTGGGCGTTTACAATGTCATCTAGCGGCAAAATTCAAAACAATTTTTACACATGAAACGGGGTACTTGTGAGCCGGGCTAGTTGTGAGCCCACCCTGCCTCCGGAAATTGTAGTAGTTATCTCGCAGTGTTAGCACTTCTGAGCTGGGGCGCTTGTGATATGGACCCAATCGAACTGCCTGGCCACTCCTCTCCACCACATGTCAAAACGTCCATGCGCCTAATACCAATACACACCAATACACACCACACCGCCAGTTACTCATACTCCACTGCACTAAATACACACCACACCACCAACCACTCATACTCCACTGCACCAGATACACTCCACACTGCCAGCTACTCATACTCCACTGCACCAAATACACACCTCACCACCAGCCACTCATACTCCACTGCACCAAATACACAGCACACCACCAGTCATGCTCAATTGCACCAAATACACACCACACCACCAGCCACTCATTCTCTACTGCACCAAATACACACCACACCGCCAGCCACTCATACTCCACTGTACCAAATACACACCTCACCACCAGCCACTCATACTTCACTGCACCAAATACACTCCACACTGCCAGCCACTCATACTCCACTGCACCAAATACACACCACACCACCAGTCATGCTCCACTGCACCAAATACACACCACACCATCAGCCAAGCGTACTCTACTGCACCAAATACACACCACACCAACAGCCACTCATACTCCACTGCACCAAATACACACCACACCACCAGCAAAGCATAACCTACTGCACCAAATACACACTAAACCACCAGCTACTCATACTCCACTGCACCAAATACACACCACACCACCAGTCATGCTCCACTGCACCAAATACACACCACACCAACAGCCACTCATGCTCCACTGCACCAAATACACACCACACCGCCAGCCACTCATACTCCACTGTACAAAATACACACCACACCACCAGCAAAGCATAATCTACTGCACCAAATACACACTACACCACCAGCTACTCATACTCCACTGCACCAAATACACACCACACCACCAGCCACTCATACTCCACTGCACGAAATACGCACAACCAAGCAGCCACTCATACTTCACTGTACCAAATACACACCACACCGCCAGTCCTTCATACTCCACTGCACCAAATACACACCACACCACCAGCCATTCATGCTCCAATGCACCAAATACACACCACACCGCCAGCCACTCATACTCAACTGCATCAAATACACACCACCAGGCAGCCACTCATATTCCATTGTACAAAATACATACCACACCAACAGCCACTCATACTCCACTACATCAAATACACACCACACCACCAGTCACTCATACTCCACTGCACCAAATACACACCACACCACCAGCCACTCATACTCCACTGCACCAAATATACACAACACCACCAGTCACTCATATTCCACTACATCAAATACACACCACACCACCAGCCACTCATACTCCACTGTAACGCAACACTAGCAACAAACTCCCCTATGCGTTCCACACCCTGCACGAGCTTTTATTTACTTTCTGCTATTATACTGACCTTCTCCCAGACGTGTAGGTATCCGACAACAAAAAGGAAAAGGAAAAGCGCAATAAACAAAACGCAAAACATAGTTTTAATAAATATATATTATCGTGCCACTCCCGAAAAGCAAAAATCATACCCAAAAGAATACATAGCAGGAAAACAACACGAACCATGATTAAAAACACAAAAAGGCGCCAGAAAAAAAAAACTATACTGAGCTGAAGTATTCCCGGATATCTGTTGCGCACCATAATTGTTCCCTACGTATCCATCCTACCCTCATCCCCTCTCCCCGTTCCACTCCCATCCCCTCTCCCCGCTTCACTCACATCCCCTCTCCCCGCTCCACTCCCATACCCCCAAAACCATAACGGCTGATATCACCGCAAGGTGGCAAGCTGCGCAACACGACAAACAACGACAAATAATTGCTAAGATTGCCAAAACAGAAAAGCAAGCTGTTCTCAACTTGACTCTAATCCAGCGTAGTCGTGCCGTTTGGCAGCTGCACTTGGCCCGTTTGCCCCCAAAACAAATCCGAGCATTGTTGTGCTCGTGATAAAACGACCATCAGGAAATACACGTCAACGTGTCAGGAGGAGGGCAATGACACACGCTATTCTGGACAAATCGCCGCCCGTGCACTTTAATTCGATTAGGATGATCTTGGTCTGCAACCTTGCTGACATCGTGTTAATACACTACCGGGACGCTACACCTGCGCTGGAAATGTTATGTTGCTGAAACATTTATTCTCAGTTGGATCCTCTCAGGTAGTGACGAATTCACGGATCCCTTCAGGACGCTCGAGCGCACCCCGACCCGCGCTGAACGATTTTTTAACCGCCGATGACGCTCCTCAGAGAAGAAAGGCACCTCCTGCTTCGGAGAAGTGGTGCCCCTTCAGAACAAGTGCTCTCCTCCCGAACACAAATTTCTGAATCCGCCGCTGTGCCTAGAGGACATATAACCACCCACCATTCGCTGTTCGTTACAATTGAAGTTATTTCCCTCACACTTCAGTGTGAAATGCTTGAATCCACATTATAATGGAACAAAAAAAAGAAGACTCAACTGACTGCCGTGGATACATGGCCTTGGAGCGACAACCCGTGTAGATCGAACACAACTCCGGAGTTTGTTTTCCTCAGTTCGAAGTGACGTCGGGTTCGCGGCGATATCAGAATATGAATGAGCTGAAAGAAATATGGTGTGAATGAAACGAGGCGAGAATGGAAAAGAGCCGCAGGAACTAGCAGTTTTGAACATCAGTCGGGTGCGAGATGCAAGCTCCGGCCGTGATGGCCGCGGCTTGCATTGCGGCTCCCGCGGCTATTCGGTACGCACCTGCACTTGCAATCGGAAGACTTGCACCCGTGCGGGATTCGATAATCTCGTCGGCCGTGGGATTCGAACCCAGCATCTCACGACCAACAGTCGAACGCCCACCCCACTGAGCTACAGCGATATCCTCGACACCGCTTGCGCTGGAATTGCATATGCACCATTTTGGGATAGCATGAGGCAAACATCCGTGCTGAGAGATAAGACATTTGTGGGCTGCTCCATTCATAACTGAAACCTATGTGACAAATGCGAAGTTGGAAAGGAAAATCTAAGTGCAAAAATGCATTGTTTGTGAATATCGTTCCCATTTTTAAATTAAATATTTCATTTCCTGACCTCATGGTATCAAGCAAGTCCATTTCCTAACCAGAAGAAGAAAGACGACCTGTTCGTTCCCTTCAAGCGTATCTGTATCGTCCACCGATAAAAAGCCATGAATTGAATCTGTGAACCCCAAAGGTTACTTAATGCACACACACACTCAGGTTTCGGAAGCCAGTGGTTCGAAGACCACACAGAACACCGTGCTTCCGGAGCACTGTGCTTCCGGAGCACCGTGCTTCCAGAGCACCGTTCTTCGTCTAATTTTCGGAGTTGACGAAGGGGCGGATCAAAGGTCCGCCTTCCTGTCATGGTCACTGTGTCTACCGGCATCACCGCTCGAAGGCCTGCCTTCCTGTCATGGTCACTGTGTCTACCGGCATCACCGCTCGAAGGCCTGCCTTCCTGTCATGGTCACTGTGTCTACCGGCATCACCGCTCGAAGGCCTGCATTCCTGTCATGGTCACTGTGTCTACCGGTATCACCGCTTGAAGGCCTGCCCTCCTGCCATGGTCACTAGACCTGCTCACTTTTCGGTTTTTGTTACTTTTCCCAGAAACCCCCAGCGATTCCCATGCCAAATTTCATGCTGAACAACGTGGTGGCGTTGGTTTTTGAAAAATCGAAATTTACAACCCCTCCCAAAGGCTTTTTTGACCGCATGATATAGCGATTTTTTGGGAATTTTGCACTCTTTGTAATGTGTAATTTGAGGTCAATATATGTGCAAAACTGTGCATTTTCTGAATCCTCTCGTTGAGATACATCGATATATGAACATTCTGAGACTAGAAGCGGAAGCGGTGGAAGCGGTCCTTTTCATCGGACTTGGAAGCGGAGTGGTTTTATGTCGCAAATTCTGTCTGATATGTATGTGTATGCATACGGATTGATATCAGGCAGATGCTGTGATAAAATCACTAAGCACTGAAAGTATATCCTAAAGTACTGAAAGGATTGCCGGAAGCGGCGGAAGCGCTTTGTTTCTTTTCGAAGCGTGTAGTTTTTCGACGATCATATATGTTGAAATTATCCTGTAAATGCCGCACAATGCGTTCAACCACATAATCAAGGTGTATATATTTAACCATTCATCCTGTTTCAGATCCCGAATCCATATACTCAATTTCTCAATCCATTTTCGAGGTCAATGATGAGTACGCAAAAGGAATATGATGTAATCGGGCCGAGTATTGAGCGTTTTCCCCAGAACAAGCTGCCCACTAGTGGTCAAGTGTTTGCCCGCGTAATGCATAAGAAAGAATCAGGCGTAACAAAAAATGTCAAAACAGAATCACTCCTTCAAGAAATCCTCAGCGAAGTTCTTGAGTTGTGGGAAAAGTCAAACATTCCTACGATGCGATACAAAAACGCATGGCGTAAGATGAAGACAGATTTTGAACGATACATCAACGTGACAAGAAAGCACAAGAAACGAGAGAACCAGAAACAACTAGTGGAATTGAAAGACATGTGCGCTGGCCTGTTCGATATGTCGAGACCGGATGCTATCGAACTCATGCGACACAACCGCCAGCTCTCACCAGAAGACAGAGAAACTGATGTGGCCTTTTATCTGGACCAAAAAGGCCCGCGTAAGGCCACAATGTCTAGATTAGACAGAACATACCAGTACCGGGTGGAGTTGAAGAGATCCAGGGAAGACGCAGAAGAAAGTCGCCGGAAGAAAACGGCTTCTGATCAACCCAGCACCTCAACTGAGACGGCATCGCTAGCAAGTGATAATGCTGACCCCGATGCCGTCGATGACAGTCTAAATGATGAAACCGGAGATGAAGACTACACCGCCAAAAGGGGGCCAAGGCCAGACACAGTAGCGGTTCACCTACCACGCAGAATCCTACATGCTCCTCCCGTATGCCAAATGGCAGATCGTCTTCAACTATCGTCTAACCAGGCAAGTAAATTGTATTGCTAATTCCATGAGGTCAGGTTTGTATAGCCACAGTGAACATCCGTCACTGTACCGGTAGACACAGTGACCATTGGTCACTGTGTCTACCGGTATCACCGCTCGAAGGCCTGCCTTCCTGTCATGGTCACTGTGTCTACCGGCATCACCGCTCGAATCTCCGGCTCAAATGCCCCGGGCAGTATGGATAATGGCGCGGGTGGATTTGCAAGCAGCTCTCGTGGCCCGGGTGAATAGTTTCGCGAAATAGCCCCGATAGCAGTTCCCACTCGGCTTCCTTTTCCGTGCAGAGTAGATATCCGTGTAGGAAGGCGGCGCATTTCTGCTAATGCGGTTTGGAAGCACAACAGAGGACTGTGGGGATGCCGACAGAAACCGCCATCTATTTGTCTCTGTATCCGTTCTCCTCGCTGGAAATACCGCAGCTGCCTTCGGTCCCGTGCACGGCATTTTGATGCAAATTGGCTCCGGTGGCAGACCAAATCGTGGACATGGAAGGCACGATGTCAGCTGATCCAGACTGCACATATGCTGGATGAAGTGGGATGTTGTGCAGCATTTGGACTATCAGATTTAACGTCATGTTTGATGGTGATAAAATATGTTAGCATGTGCGTTTACTTGCAACCAAACACGTCTATGCTTTTTGGTACAAGGGTCTATGTTGCTTTATTTATGGTCATGGAAAAAGAAGTAGCTCAACAAAAGCAGTCGTGTTATTCGTATTCCACTTCGCATTTAATGTTGGCCAGACACTCTGAAGCTGAAGTCAGAAGGTACAAATTTCTGACTTCAGCCATAATTGACAATTGCAAGATACTCAGAAACCGAGCTCCTGGTCCGGGATCACATGGATGGCGGAGAGGAGAGGTGCTGTTTACATACCTTTGGGGGGGGGGGGGTCAAGTGCCCGTTGAATGCTGGCTTTGCCCCCAAATAATTTCAACTTTGAACATGAGACCCTATGAAGTGGTCCCCAAAATACATTTGGGTCTGCCCATTGCCTTCATGAATGTGCCCCCCCCCATCATTTTCCAAAAGCAACGCCCGTGGCATAGAGTCCTCACATAAGATACGAACATTTTCTGTAGCTAATGATCATTGATGGGTGTTAACGATTACGCTGCGATATATTTGCTGATTTCAACCGAGGGCGCGACCTTAGTTGCTTGATGCGCCTATACTTTGTGAACGTATTACAACATTTTCATCTTTTTGATTTCCATCTTGAGCACGTTTAATGTCGACAGCAGATCATCACTTGACTATCACGAAATGCTTCCCGGACTTATCACTCAACCTTATGAGGTAAGAACTCAAAATGTCTGCATTACCATGCTTAGAGATGACATGCATCACCAACTAATTTCACAACAACCCACCCACCCCAAAAAAAAAAAAAAAAAAAAAAAAAAAAAAAAAAAAAAACCCCCCCCCCGCCAAGGGGGGGACAGATATTTGAAAAATATCTCCGGTTATGGTGACAACTTACGGTACCGTATTATCATTGAGTATGGATTGTATTTATTATCAGGCTGTTTTTCCTCTTAACATATCCAGTCAATTTGTATTTCCTAACCACCCAGACATATACGTACTCATCTTGTTTCAGTAAATGTATCAGAAGCGTACCGAAACAATTTAGTAGCTATGATCGAGGGGACAGGGGGGGGGGGGCTGAAAAAACTCTACCACTCGTGGTAAAGTCCATAGGTTTTAACATTGCCGTGGTAAGCCTGTCACCTACGAACTGTCCCGTCCCCGTCCAGAGATTGAGCCCGACGCAACAGTTCCGTTTTCCGGCGCAGTTTGTGGCGTGTGGCACGGCTCACATCACAGGTAACGAGATATGGCTGACATCACGTGAAAGCCCCAAATGTTGGCTATCCGTCGGGCACAATTTCGTTGCGGTCGGGTCAACGTGTTGCGCGTGCGCGTCACGGGGGTCCTGAGAGAACGGGTGTCCGGTGAATGACCGGTCGCCCATAGGAATAGCATGTAAAACTGAGATTTTGCGTTCGGAAAATCACCAATTTTAGCGCTCCCCATCGACCCGATTCAGACCGCCATATCTCGACAACCAATGGACCGATCGACACCAAACCAACACCTCAGTGTTGCCACGACAATTGTCAACATCGCCGTGGCAACCGTTTCCGAGTCACGCACCACGCGCACGCGAGGGGGTGTGGAAAGCGGAAGCGACGTTTTTGAGCGTTTTTCACGATTGGGTCTGGTTCTCGGAAACGGCTAAACTTGGCGACTTGCCGTCACTTTCACATCATGGCCCCATGTACCGGCTACAATTTTCCAATTGACGATCAGTGGCTGCAGAGTGTGCGGGCGCAGTCATCGTGACACGGGCTGCACGTGTTTCAGTCCGTGAAAAAGGCTCCGCTTTCCACTTTCTCCACACCACTGTCGAATGACATTTTGCGGAGAAAGTTGCATGCGCGGATAGCCCCACTCTTTGTGATGCTTACAGTTCCTTCGGATTTCACCCATCACAAATACTTTTGTAGCAATCGTCGATGCCCTCAACCGTTACCAGACGTCACTTTCGGCAATCTTGGCAGACGGGGACGGGACAGTGTCCTGTCACCGCCCAGAGATTGAATCCGACGCAACAGTTCCGTTTTCCGGCGCAGTTTGTTTCAAAGCTGGTTTTATCTACCTAATATGGTGTTAGTGCCCAAGGTGTGAGTGCTAATATGACACCACCATCACGAGAAAAGGTGCGTTGTGGCTATCCTGGTTGCAAATTTAATGGCCAGTCAAGATCGTTGAATAGGCATATGAAGGCAAAGCATGCCGGTTTACCTATCCGGCTGAAAAACACTGCCTTTGGAGAAGGAGGCCGGTGGCAATCATGGCACATTGCTGCAGGAAGTGCAGGTAAGACTGAATGTATTTCTACTAACCAACATCATGTCTGCAAAATATGGCAATCTTGAGGGTGTTTTGTTCATGTGCAAGCAAAAATACTATGACACCTTGTGCAATTACCCAGCCATATAAAGCTGTTTGGTGCAGTATTATATGCACAATATTTCTCAGTCTAACATATCATTTCAGGCATTTTGCCACACTCAGACTTGTGGAATCCTTATCATGAAACAAATGTTTTGGTTCTTCCAATATGAGCCTTTGGTATTTTAATAATTTCATCTGGTCACTTCCTTGGGTTTGATTTATTTGGAGCAGGGCCCATGTTTTGTCATAAGCATGACTTGTTGCATTGACCAAAAGTGTTATAAATTACTTGAAACCAATACAAAATATGACCTATGACACTCTGTCCTTGATATTGGAGCTATAGTACAAGGGAATTCAATTTGTATTGGTAAATTTAATTTTCAAGGAGTCATTGGATTTGGAGAACAGCATGTTTCAATGCCATGTTTATCAGCATGATGAAGATGATGTGACCACTGATTCCCATCAGAAATGCTTATTTTTAGTTGGAAAGCAAAATAATGTACTATTAATTTTTGATACCTAACATAACCTAGCCTGGTTTACCCTACCTCCTTTTAAATTGTTTCTTCAATGTAGTCACAATTTGTGTGTTCAATAATATAACAATGTTAAGAAACATAACCTGGCCTTACCTTTTTTCAGAGAAAAAATAGCCCATTTTTGTCTGAAATAAAATGAGCACATTTGCACAATAAAAGCTAGCCTAACCTGTTGTTTTGCTTTGCTGAGTAAAATTTTTGTAAAAGATATTGTGAGCACATTACACCACAATAATACCAATATATTTATGGATACACCCAAAAGAAGCAAGATTAGCTTATAGGGTGTGTTGTAATTTCACATATTAATTAATTATTTGAATTTGTTTTGTATGCATGTTCCAGTGCAGAAGACAAAGCAAGTCAACATGTGCACATGATGAAACTGCAAAGTGTACTCACCTCAATTTTTGAGCATGATGATCAGTTTTTTGCATTGTCCCAATGGTCTGATTGTTCCTTGCACCAGACATGCTTGATGTAATTGAATTGAAATTGAAGATCATATATAGACTAAATCATTCTTCTTTGTTCCACTTCAGCATCATCGTCGATATTTCGCGCTCGCACACATGCGTACGGGGTCTTACTGTGAGCCATCAACATGTGACAGCCTAGTGGTGTTCGATATTCTGTAGGTGACAGGCTGGACGCTTTTTTCACCTCTGCCCTACACATTTGACGTCTGTGGTTCTCCTTGTGCATAGCAAGGGTCCGAAGTAATCATCTTCATCACTTTAGCATTGGAACCCATCGGATATGCAGATACGCAGCAGAAGCTCAGTTCGCCGCAGACCACAATATGCAGTTAAGCATGGGCCATCCCTACCGGAGACACAGCCACACGCATAGTTCACCGTGTTCATCTTGGTGCCTGTTCGCAACATTCTCGAACTCTACCTACCTTTACACTCCGTCACTATTGCGTCACTATCAATATCGCCGCCCTCCCACACACCCTCCACCCATAGACATGGAGAGGTCGCACCACCCAGACCGACACCCCCTCCTCCTGCACATCGTCCACGGTTCACAGTAAGGATCGAATCACAGACACAGACACAGACACAGACACATACTATTGTATTGCATTGCATATTGTATATTGTATTGAGGTAATCCACGATGGACTTGGACACAATGGATCCACAGCCTCGCGTTTATCAGATAAAACAGCAGAGCAGAAAAGGTCAAAATCACAGAACAGTTAAGCCGGTGGTCATACACGTCAGATGTTCATACATGTCAGATGTCAGATGTCATGCAGTTCAGACGGTTCCAATCTTGGTGTGGGTGTTCTGCGTTGCCTTTTGAGCACTTTTGGTGGGACCGCGTACAATGCATTTTTGCCTTCTGCAGGTTCTCCAGGCAGCACCACTGCGCGACACTGTCTTCCCTCCAGGCACGGATAGAGGGGTAGGGGGAGGGGAGCGAATGGGGGCGGTCCCTCTCCACATAGCCTCCGATGAGGGACACGTTTTCTGATCCCCGGTGTCGCTCTCCGGCCCCGTTCCCCTCACATTGTGCCACCCTGCACTTCCCTCCCTCTTGGTAAATTCATGGATCTGCGCCTAGATTTGGACGCAGCACGTTGCGAAATGTAACCCTCGGGATTTGTCTGATTTAGCCTCACCACAGGGGAAAATTATTGAAAAGAATGCTCAGATTAAATAATTTCCAGGCCGGCGACAGGCTCCAGTGTAAATTCCATGGACGATCGACTGTGGCGATCCGCCCCATCCCAAACCGCACTCAACAACTGCTTTGGACAAACCCAAGGTTGTCCAAAACATTTCGAAAAACATTTTGTCGATTTCTCGAAAACGAAACCCAGCCCTTTCTTCTAACATTCTGCCGCTCCTTCGAAAAGCCTCCACTGCCTCCCGCCTCAACATCTGTTTTGGACAAGCCAAAGGAGCAGCTCTTTCAACCCACATTCTGCCGCTCCTTCGAGTTTCCGCCCCACCCATCTGGAGTTCGCCTCCCTTATCAAAATCCTGAATCCGCGCCTGCCACATGCCAGCCCTCCGGGGTTCCCTCCCTCTTTGAAAACGTCTGGAGCTGTGGCTGAATAAGAACACATGCATATTCACAAAAGCTCATGATTAAATAATTACGTACTTCTTGAGGTGTTCAGATTTCCACATTCTACGTCACGTATAGTCCCAGCGACAACATTCGTGAAATGAATACTCATATTAAACAATTCAAGAGAAGCGGGCAACGGAAGGGAGAACTTACACACCCCAATATCTCAGATAGTACCACAGCAGGCGACACGACATTTGTATGACGAGAAAGTTGATGGGGATGGACAGAAACTGGGTGGCATCCGGGCTGAAGTTGAGCTACACATACAGTTACTCGACATAGATCAAGCCCCAACTACCGCTCCAAACGTCACGAAGTCCACGACTCGGGTGGCTTCCCTTTACCTGGACTGGCCCGGCTTAACATCAGAATGCTTTTGCATGTGTTGCTGACGTGACAAAACACCACAGGTTGTCTAAATATAAATATAGTTGGATTTTCTTTTCTGGAGTGGCTTTATGGATCAATGTCCCATTGCTAAGCAGAGCATGTTACGTGGACCCTAGCCCCACCACCAGACCCATTAATTCCAGTTCAACGGCAGAATTTTGACCGAGATTTTAACGTGCCGTCAATGCACCGCCACCGCCACACCGGTATCTCGTCACTGACCTTATCGGGCCAGTCGCCAACCGACCCTCCCAGCCGGGGGTTAAACGTGCACGCGTGAAACAACTAGAACCCTGTCTTGCCAGGACAGGGGGACCAACGCCTGCCGCGCTCCAACCAACTGAGCTACCGGGACTGCTGCTATTGGCGGCTTGCCATCAGCAACAACAACAGAGACGCCAGCCGCTTTCACGCAGCGCCAGCAACACCAACAGCAACACCAACAACACCAACGGCAGCGCCGGGATTCAGCCGCCGTCTGGCTTCCGGTCGGTCGCCGGCCGTCACCGGTCGACTCCGCCGATGCTTTCGAGCCGGCTAATGGACGACGTCAGTACGCTTTGCTCGTGCTGAGTGCCGGCGGACTCCGCAGTGGACGGCCTCCGCCGAGTCGGCAGCCGGCACCGACCGGCGATCGAAGCCGTCCCGGAGCGGTGGGAGGGTCGTGTGCGCTCCATCTCGTCGGGCCGTCTCGGAGCGGTGGGAGGGTCGTGTGCGCTCCATCTCGTCGGGCCGTCTCGGAGCGGTGGGAGGGTCGTGTGCGCTCCATCTCGTCAGGCCGTCTCGGAGCGGTGGGAGGGTCGTGTGCGCTCCATCTCGTCAGGCCGTCTCGGAGCGGTGGGAGGGTCGTGTGCGCTCCATCTCGTCGGGCCGTCCCGGAGCGGCGGGAGGGTCGTGTGCGCTCCATCTCGTCGGGCCGTCTCGGAGCGGTGGGAGGGTCGTGTGCGCTCCATCTCGTCGGGCCGTCTCGGAGCGGTGGGAGGGTCGTGTGCGCTCCATCTCGTCGGGCCGTCTCGGAGCGGTGGGAGGGTCGTGTGCGCTCCATCTCGTCGGGCCGTCCCGGAGCGGTGGGAGGGTCGTGTGCGCTCCATCTCGTCGGGCCGTCCCGGAGCGGTGGGAGGGTCGTGTGCGCTCCATCTCGTCGGGCCGTCTCGGAGCGGTGGGAGGGTCGTGTGCGCTCCATCTCGTCGGGCCGTCTCGGAGCGGTGGGAGGGTCGTGCGCGCTCCATCTCGTCGGGCCGTCTCGGAGCGGTGGGAGGGTCGTGTGCGCTCCATCTCGTCGGGCTGTCTCGGAGCGGCGTGAGGGTCGTGTGCGCTCCATCTCGTCGGGCCGTCTCGGAGCGGTGGGAGGGTCGTGTGCGCTCCATCTCGTCGGGCCGTCCCGGAGCGGTGGGAGGGTCGTGTGCGCTCCATCTCGTCGGACCGTCTCGGAGCGGTGGGAGGGTCGTGTGCGCTCCATCTCGTCGGGCCGTCTCGGAGCGGTGGGAGGGTCGTGTGCGCTCCATCTCGTCGGGCCGTCTCGGAGCGGTGGGAGGGTCGTGTGCGCTCCATCTCGTCGGGCCGTCTCGGAGCGGTGGGAGGGTCGTGTGCGCTCCATCTCGTCGGGCCGTCTCGGAGCGGTGGGAGGGTCGTGTGCGCTCCATCTCGTCGGACTGTCTCGCCGTGTGTCGGCAAACACGGCAGAGTGCCAGACCGACAGCCCACCCCGGAGAGTAGGTTTATTCAGCCGACTGCAGCGTCACTTATCTGAGTCAGCAGTGAAATGTCATGGAAAGCCGTTTCACGCACACCTTCTTGCCCCTGATGGGCCTAGCACTTTGCAAAGTTTCGTCTCCAAACTGCACGCCGCGAGCACCAGAACCTGGCGGCATTGCGTCACGCGTTGGAACAATCGAACGGTAAATATAGATAACGTAGATAACTGTGACGGCAAATATATTTCGGGTACCAAACGCGTCGCGCGTTTCCGTTTCCCAAACGAAGGGACTTAGCTGACAGCACAATTGCATTTACATGGAAGTGCAGGCTAAGTAAGTTAGCTGTTGTCAGGCGGTCGGACCGCAAACCTAAGTGATTTGTGCTGTTTTAAGTACGAGCGGATATAAACGGGACTAATTCCCAGTCACGTATTGAACGGCCACCGCTATGCCTGCAGAGTTTCTGCTGAAGCCAGTGGCGAAGCCCGGATTTTCCTAAGAGGGGGGGGGTTGGCGACCAAAACAAAAAAAACGTGATGAAGAAGAGAAAGTTTCCGGCGCGCGAAACGACGACAATTCACGGTCTTGCGTCCTACAAATCTTAAAATTTATCGTTTGATCTAGTGTATTTTTGGGTGCCAAAGGGAGGGGCCGGCCCCTTGGCTGCACCTCCTGCTGCAACGAACACCAGTGTAGCACGACGGATACCACAGCCAAGCGTCTGACGGCGCCGAACAGCCAGCTGACTGCGCGACTTACCCAGAGCTGACTCGACGAGATCCTCCATCACCGAGTGAAGTTTGAGCTGACCCTCCCTGCAATCAAGAAGAAAAACCGTCACGTCACGTCAAAATGAGCCACGTCAGTGTGCCTTCTGTGGGCCCTTGGCCCACAGGGTCACTCAGGGTGCCTTCTGGGCTATGTAGATCACTCAGGGTGTCTTATGGCCGGTGTGGTGTGGGTCACCCAGGCCTCCTTCGAGCGATGTGAGTCACTCTGGGTTCATTTTTTGGCGATGTTGGTTACTCAGGGTTTCTTCTGGACGATGTGGGTCACTCAGGGTTCCTTCTGGGCGATGTGTGCTACTCAGTATCCCTTCTGAGCGATGTGTGTTACTCAGGATCCCTTCTGAGCGGCGTGGGTCACTCAGGTTTCCTTCTGAGCGGTGTGGGTCACTCAGGGTGCATTCTGGGTGACGTGGGTCACTCAGAGCGCCATGAGTCGCATTATTTCGATACTTTATAAGTGCTGTGGGTCACTCAGATGCATCCTCTGTTCGTTGTCAGTATCGGGGTGCCTTCCGGGTGCTGTCGGCCACATCCCGGAACATTCCAGTTTGCTGGGGGCCTTCTGGATGCTGTCGGTCGATGGGGTCAGCGTTTTCTCCACTGTCTTGTTGATGATAAGGGGAGGGGTGGAATACGTGCATATTGTATTTGAAATAAGGGATAGGCTTCAGATAATTCATAATTACGCCCATATCTCTTCATTTCCGTTGAAACTGCATCCTTATTCAATTATTTATTCTTTGTTTGAACTAAGCGCTTCACCATCGCATGACATTCGGCAGGCTTGTACTTCCCACATAACATTATACATACCACATTAACTTGTACTTTCCCACATCACATTATACTTACCACATCAACTTGTACTTTCCACATCACATTATATTTACCACATCAATTTGTACTTGCCACATGACCTTGTACTTGCCACTTCACCTTGTACTTACCGCATGACCTTGCACTAACCAACAACTTAATCTGACATGACCTGATCAGTCACGCCATGTACCAAAATTAAGTACACAAACTAAGCGTCAGTGACGAAGCAAGTCTTCCTCGTATCATCACGAGCAGACATGGACATGTTGAATTAAAGTTCGGCGACATGTGCCTCGTCAGGCATTGTATTTCCGTAAACCTTTGAACTACACGTTCTGCGTAACATGCACCGGACGCAGTAAGCAGCATCATCTGATTCATATTCTTGTGCCTGCCCGCCCAAACCTGAAGATGAACCCGTTGCGAACATGGAAGAGTGGTTTATAACAATGAAACCACAAAAGATGTACCGTAAAACTCGAGCAGACACTGTACTCAGCAGATATGATTACATTTCAACACGAAACCCAAGTGACATGGCTTCGGAAAAAGGGTCATGCCGTAATACATTTCGAGATACCTGAGTTAAAACACGCGGCATTTCTTTACAGTAGTAATGAGGTAAAAACTCAGCTAGCCCAAAAACGTGATACTCAGCCAAAAGCTGCTCCTAAATGACTTGCATAACTGCCACAGATCTCGTGTTCCGTGCTCCCCACGGATCAAAGGATGTGATGACAGATGGTAGTGACGCTAATCTCAATCATGTGTGCAAGAAACACCAATCCGAACAACAACGTGGAAATGAGGGTCACACAACAACACCGATTTCATAGCGAAGCCTACTCCAGTAAGCTCTCTCTCATCAATTTGTTCTGCTCAACCCTGTGGTTGTGTCCGCTGCCTATTGCCCCCTTGAGATGCTTCCCAGTTGCTCCCTTCATCGATGCATTCTCTGGTTTCCTTTCCTCATCGCACCATTTTCTCTTCAAACATGCTTTTGGAAAACATTCCATCGCGCACTCTGAAGTTCTACAAGCGGCGCAGAATACATAATGCCAGTCATTGTTTTCTCAGCACCAGTTTCTCAGAAGCACTGTGCTAACACGGCGCACGTGCTCGCAAAGTAAACGATGAAATATCTTGAGCATTCAGCTCGAGCTGAATTCTCCAGCTACAGGATTCAGGCTTCACATTTAAACGTACTACGTAAAATAAACCGGGAGCTTAGGACATGTGATAGCGTTGTCTATTCTCGGTTGGAAGTTTGGAAAAATAGGCTAATAATGTTCAATTTGGCTATCTCTAAGAAACACGGGGCTGCACTGTAGGGTACTATATTAGATACCGAAATTATTTGGGAGGCTCCACCGAACTCCACCCAAATGCATCGATGGATCGGGCTCCCAGACAGACAGGAAACTCTATCTGCCTCAATTGCGTTTGGCATGCATGACTCTATTTTGACATACTGTGTACGTTGGGGGACGACGTTTATTAACCCGCGCCATATCGTGGGGTTGATATGCGCCCCCCTAAAGTTTGTCGCGGATAGTAAAAGAACGGCGCGAGGCAATGCGCCGAAATTTGGCATACCTTTTCCCACATCAATTTGGCATGTTGTGTCAAAATTTTGATGTCAGGTCATCCAGGGTCAACGAGTTAGTCAAGGTCAAGTGAGGTCACCTCCAGAAAAGTTCAACCAGTCGTCACGATTTAACGGGTAAAGATATCTTAATGAACCTTTCAACACCTTTAGGGACGAAACAAAACGCACCAGAGGAAGTTTTTATTTTCCCCGTTTTTGATTATTCTTGTTTAATTTTGCATGTTTACCAATTAGAGCTAAAATCGAAGATTATGGCTAAAGTAAGCATTTTTTCATGATGGCAAGTTGACTTCGAACAGCGTTTCTCGGTCCGCTCTACCCATTATAAAAATAAAAATGATTTGAAAATTTAAAACTCAAAATTTTGAAATTAAAAAAAATAAAATGTTGATTTCTGGGTGGAAAAAAGAAGGGCCATGGTCGATTTCGTCTTCCTTTTCTGATTCCAAATACTTTTTTTTAAATCTCAAATCTCCCCAAAATGAACTCCCCGGAGCCAAAATCATGAGGTAAGTAGTGAAAACCAAGGCCCCTAGTGACGTCACTTATGGGGGATAATATTTTGGGGGTGGCGTCTAGCCCTACTCGTCGAGCGCTTTCCGATGACACCTTTTTCGTTTGCGTGCAACGCTTAGTTTGGAGATTAGAGGGGAGGGGTTTTGTATCAACCCCCGAGACGGGGTGTGAGGATATGACCGGAAAGACGGGGAGGATTAAACTGCCATAGACGCAAAATTAACGACCTTCATCTACCTGACGTCACTGGCTGACGTCACTGGTAGTCACTCTTAGAATGCAGGTCTCTCACCACGTTTCAAGAGTTAAACACGTCCCGCACAGTTGCTTTGCGGTTTCCATTCTGCGAACAGTGCCACCCACGGCACCTGAGTGCCGATGAGGAGCTTCAGCCGGAGCCATCACTTCACATTCAGGCTTTGGGGAGGCGCAGCGCAAAAATCCGGCCGAGCCGCGCGTCAGCGCCGCAAAGGCGCTCCATCTTCGGCGGCGACGACAAGTTCCGCTCTGAGAGCCTCTTCTGGAATTCATCAGGGCCGACCGCAGTCGTCGTCACAGCGGCCCCCCGCAGACGACGGTTCGGGGAACCGACCGACACCGACGCAGCTCAGGCGAATGATCGACACCGACACAGTTCAGGCGAGTTGTCGATACTGGCACAATTCAGGGGAATGCCCAATACTGACACGGTTCAGGGAAATGATCGATACCGGCACAGTCCAGAGGAAAGATCGACACTGACACATTTCAGAGGAATCACAAATGAAGAGAAATGAAGTTTACAACATCATCATGATGCTGATAGACACCAGGGCGTTGGCCGGGCCCGCGACACCAACACACAGACGTACTGCATGCGAGTCACGGCATGGACGGACACACCAGTCGGCCAGCTGCAAACGGAAGCCTCCCGGCTCCGGCAATCTGCCGAGAAGTAGACCGGCCACCGGCGCGACCTCCAACGACAACGACGTGGCAGAGGAGACCGTTGACCTCTGCTGACTGCAACACCGGACAGCGGGCCTGCGAACGATGCCGCTGCTGTCCAGCTGCGGCATCGACGTGGTGCGCAGACCAGGCGAGTGCTGGCGCGGCGGCCAACGGTTGTCGCACCGTGTCGGTGGTCAAGAGTTGTACTGGTTGAAGACGTTGCTGTGAGAGGCGCTTCGATTCAAGACCGACTTGGTCTTTTGTGCGAATCGCAAAATTACTCATGTTATATGTATGCTATGATGCGTTCAATACAAAAACGAACAAACAAGCAAACAAACCAGAGCGCCCGCACAATGGGCGGAGGTGGCGGTCTCGGCCCGTTATTACTTTGATCGCTTCGATTACCCATGATTGCTTTGAAGTTATCGAGAAGAGAAATGAGTTGTTCTACGCCACCCAGAAGCGGCTGCGCACAGCCGACTTGGCGAACCCCTCCCCCATCACAGCCGCGGTGACAGCGAAGGTGTCGATAAGCGACACAGTGTGACCACCAGAGGCTAGGCGGTGACATACGCCGGCGGGGAGAGGGGGCAAGGTCAGGTCAGGAGAGAGGGCCTGTGCCCAGCCCGACACTGGCCAGCTGAAGGGGGAGATGGGTGGAGAAGACAGCCGGTGAGCGTTCGGACTATGGGGACCTCGGGCAACTCTGTGGCAATGAGCCGCTGCTGAACGGGGTCCCCGCCACCCCAGGAGGCGCATGTAGCCCTACCATGGGCACAATGTTGGCATATGCCAGCATGCCAGTAGGCCATTCTGAAATGGCAGGCTGCTAGGCATTGATGCCAAGGTGCATAAGGCTCGTTTTCGTGCCATTTTGGCCTGCGCTACCTACGTTGTTTTTTTGGCTCGCTTTGCCATAAAAGACACGATAAACATCGATTTGTTCCATTCGTCCGATGTCCCCAGCGTCTCATTCTTCACAATAATGAACGTGCAAGGCAACATAATTCGTTTCAGTGACACATTGAATCAAGAAACGCGCTGAAAAACAGCCTTAATCCGCTCGCGCAGAAGATGTTTTGCCACCGCCCGCAATGTCAATGCTGGCGAAGCGAGTAAAGCGAATACCAGCGTGTTGTTTACCTGACAAGATCTCGCGATCGATATATTTCCTTTTGATGGCGGGCTGGTCCGGTCAGGCTAGGCTAGGCGATATCGCTCAGGACGGGTCAGGTCAGATGATATCGCTCAGGCCAGGTCAGATGAAAGGTCTGATTAAAATCGAGAACCTCCCAATTAATTACATTGTGATCTGCAGTCAAACTGCAGGTGATGTGCACCGGAAGTGATCCAGCGGTGCTCATAGGTATCCTACACTTCGACCAAACCGGACGGGCGCAGCGCGGCTCCGCCCCAACCCGCTCAGGCTGCCGCACCAGCCTGCAGTGTTCGCGCCGCGCACAAAGCACCGCAGGCAGAGAAGCGCGAAGGGATGAATACCCGGGCTCGGCTCGGGCACTTGTGCACCGCCCGGGAAGCCCCTCCAGACGGGCGGGTCTGACGGGTCTGTGTGCGGCTGCCGAGAAGCCCGTCCAGACGGATGGTTCGGGTGCGGCTGCTGTGCTCAGCAGAGGGTGAGGTGGGGAACAATAGCATGGACGACGTCGTGGAAGAGGCATTCAGTGCTATTCATCGACAACTCGACCACACCAGAGGCGGATCAAGTAATTTTCATGGGGGCATGCTGAAGGATACTGAAGCACTCGAGCATATTGAAGGAGCGTTTTTTTTCGTCCGAAAACGGCGTCCTTTCCTCTGAAAGAGGTGTCTTTGGCTGAAAAATCGTTCAGCAGCGGGGAGCAAAAGCAAACAAGCTATCCAAGAAGAACAAGAACGTTGCTCTCGTTTTGACTGGATAACTTGTTCGCTTTTGGCCCTTGATTAGGGTATAATACTGAAACGTCGGGCATTGTCAGTATGAATATATGCCCTTACCGCATCTTATTGAAACCAATACAGTTAAAGTTCATCGTACGCTAATTTAATGAGTGTGTGTGTGTGTGTGTGTGTGTGTGCGCGCGCTTAATGAGATCGCATGCACAGTTATATGATGTACATCCTCGGCTATACACAAAGAGAATACAATACATATATACAAATATATACAATAGAAATAAAATACAAATTATAATACATAAATAAATATATAAATACATATATAAATACATACGTAGACATAATGCAAATATATCCAAAGGGAATTATGCGCTCCGACCAGGAATCGTTGGCGGCCGCTATCGATCAGCAATTCTGAAATGTGTGGCGACTGTCGGGCGAACATTTATGTTGGAAAATGCATACTATGCATGAGACGCGGGCTTTATTTGTCATGAAATGCGCCACAGTCCAATTGCTGACTACTGTTCCTTGTTCAGGGATCGGGAGTTTGCGATTTAAATCCCAGGTGACAGCTGGCAAATTCCAATTCGATGTGGCTGACAGCCTGGACATTTTTCCACGTCTGTGCAGCCCTGATCGGACTCGATGCCGACGACATCGATATCGACACCGATGCCAACACTGACACTGACACCGACACCGACATTGACACCGACACCGACGACATCGATGACACAGACGCCGACACTGACACCGACGACATTGAGGACACCGACACCGACACCGACACATACACCGACGACACCGAGGGCATCGACACCGACACCGATACCGACAACACCGAGAACACAGACACCGACGACACCGACACCGATATCGATACCGACACCGACACTGACGACACTGATTACACCGACGACACCGACACCAACACCACCGACGACGCCAACACCGACACCGACAACGATGACACCGACACCGATGACACCGACACCGATGACACCGACACCGATGACACCGACACTGATGACACCGACACCGATTACACCGACACCGATGACACCAACGACCAGACGACGCCGACACTGATGACACCGACACCGATTACACCGACACCGATTACACCGACACCGATGACACCGACACTGATGACACCAACACCGATTACACCGACACCGATGACACCGACGCAGTCTGGAGCAGCATTAGGACATGCCGGACGGCACACAGTTGCCGCCCGCTCAGTCTACCATTCAGTCTGCCGCTCGGTCAACAGTCCGCGCAGACAAAAACCGAGACTTGTTGACGACTGCAATCCATTGCGAAGACGTGCGAGCACTCGCGGATCCAGACATTCTCATGGGGAGGGGCACCTTCGGCGGAAAAATTCGTTCAGCAGGGTGTGTGGGAGGAGAGTGCACACAAGCATATTGAAGGGATGCCTGTTCCTCTACACTGAACATTTCTTTGCACCCGATTCGCAATATCAACACCTACCCCCATATTGTAACACTAATTCGATATCTGTTTTTCACATTCTAATCCAACCCACGTCCAGAAGAACCGCAATCTACCATCAAAGTGTTCCAGAAGTATGATTGATTCCTCTGAAGATCAATAAGCATTGTAGCTTGCAACACATCCTTGCAGATCTGATTCACACCACATGGGTCCAGGAACTTTTGGAATGGAAAAGTGGTCTGAGGAGGTCATTTCTTCCAGTTAACGCCCATAGTGGAAGGCCATAGTGGTAGCCCATAGTGTCAGCCCATAATGGTAGCCCATAGAGGTAGCCCATAGTGTCAGCCCATAATGGTAGCCCATAATGGTAGCCCATAGTGGTACCCCATAGTGATATCCCATAGTCCGCCCGTAGTGCCCGTATTTTTCACCTCGTAGTGCGATATGTATCAATGCCCTTCCAATGTGGCTTCCAGGCTATTGTCACTGAAACCCTGCATTGAGACTTTTCACACAGCTCGGTGTAATTCACCGTTCAGAGGTATACCAGAGGAATCTCGACAAATTCCGCCATACATTTGCAACAGTCGGCCGTTTGATCAATACGCAGGATCGAAGGTGCCACAGGTCGTGTGGCACGCGTGGTATCACATCAGTGGTGTGCCACACGTGGTACGATGCTGTGTGGCACAGTAATGGTGTGCCACACGTGGTAGATGTGTATGGTGCTGTGTGGCATAGTAATGGTGTGCCATACGTGTTATGGGTTGTGCAGCACAGTAATGGTGTGCCACAAGTGGCATGGTGATGTGTGGCACACGTGGTGCCACACGAGGTATGGTACTGTGTGGCACAGTAATGGTGTATCACACCTGGTATGGTGCTGTGTGGCACAATAATGGTGTGCCACACATGCTATGGTGTTGTGCGGCACAATAATGGTGTGCCACACGTGGCATGGTGATGTGTGGCACACGTGGTGCCACACGAGGTGTGGCACTGAGTGGCACAGTAATGGTGTGCCACACATGCTATGGTGCTGTGTGGCGTAGTAATGGTGTGCCACACATGCCATGGTGCTGTGTGGCGCAGTAATGGTGTGCCACACGTGGCATGGTGCTGTGTGGCAAACATGTAATGGTGTGCCACACGTGACATGGTGCTGTGTGGCACAGTAATGGTGTGCCACACATGACTATGGTGCTGTGTGGCGCAGTAATGGTGTGCCACACGTGGCATGGTGCTGTGTGGCACAGTAATGGTGTGCCACACATGCCATGGTGCTGTGTGGCGTAGTAATGGTGTGCCACACGTGACATGGTGCTGTGTGGCGCAGTAATGGTGTGCCACACGTGGCATGGTGCTGTGTGGCACAGTAATGGTGTGCCACACATGCCATGGTGCTGTGTGGCGTAGTAATGGTGTGCCACACGTGACATGGTGCTGTGTTGCGCAGTAATGGTGTGCCACACGTGACATGGTGCTGTGTGGCACAGTAATGGTGTGCCACACGTGACATGGTGCTGTGTGGCACAGTAATGGTGTGCCACACGTGACATGGTGCTGTGTGGCACAGTAATGGCTTGGCATACGGCTGCCGTCAAGACACAATGGAAACGTGCTGAGCTCACCAAGAGCTGCTCTGCGAGCTGTTTCTGTCGTGTATTGCGATTCTGGTAACCGTGAACAAACTTATATTTCGTTCAGTGGTACTCACAACCTATAGCAGCAAACTGTAAAAATAACAATCTGACAGCTCGGCTGAGCGTGCCGCTGTCAGCACCATGACACCCTTTTCTCTTCACATACATCCTCTTTGTACGCATTCAGTAGCGCAATGCACGAACAAATGACTGTTGCTAGATTAGGCGTAGCGCATGCTGGGTGGCGATTCCGGCCGTCTGAAACGTCGTACGTTGACGAAACACGGAATTGCAACGCGACCAAGGCCGTCTGAAAGTTCCATCCGTCAGCCTAGCTTCCGTTAGCCTAGCTTCCGTCAGCCTAGCTACCGTCAGCCTAGCTACCCTCAGCCTAGCTACCCTCAGCCTAGCTACCCTCAGCCTAGCTACCCTCAGCCTAGCTACCCTCAGCCGTGCTGGTCAGCATGTGAGCGTGATTGAAGGGGGGGGGGTCAATATGCTCCCCCAGTAGTACGACTGAGGAGTTCCAGGTGACCAGGGACACCAAAAGGGTCGGAAGTTCACCAAATTATTTGGGGTGAGGAGGGGCTGAAATGGAGTAAATTGAAGAACCCAAATCGGGACTTTGTTCTTGTTTGTTCGGGGCTTGCTTGGGGGCTCCACGCCACACGGTCTCGTGTTAAAGTCTAAAATTATTTTTTGGGGGGGGGGGGGCTGCTGCCATTGAGGAGATCAGCCCTCCCCCAATGGCGTGCGAGGTTCCACTCCTGTGCACCACCATCTAATAGGCTTTGTTTTTTTAGGTGTGCTCAATGCTTCACGTTAGTTTTAGCTTGGCGTAGATCTGACGAGCTTCACTTAGCTTTACGTCAAGTTTTATTTTGATTTTCAAACGTCCATTGCCCCACTTAATACTTCCAAACCTACCTAATAATTATCCATCCTGACAAATTTTGGTAGCCAGGATCGGAAAAAAACAGTTTCGCACCAAAACATCCACCACTCTGGTGAGATGGGTACGCCGCCGTGTGTTTCGTGGATATAATCGACCAGCTGCCGCCTTATTGCTCCGCTCACTCTGGCTGTTCTCCCGGTCACCAATACTGCCCGGGTCTGGAAAGGCGACCTTTCTCGTGCCTAATTGTTGCATGCACCTCTGAGGGACATCATAGCTGCTTTAACTAGAGTTCACGGATTTTGTACACATTCTGGGGGATGAGTCCTCCGTTCCCCGCGTTGCCGACAACCATGGTCGCCATTCACTTTGCAGTGAAATATTTCCCCGAACTTCCCGGAGTCCGTCTTATTTGTCTTGTGCACAAATATGAAACGTGATGTTCAAGTCATCCCAATAAGTCTCTTGATTTGGAGTCTCTCAACTTGCCGGCGCGATAGCTCAGTTGATTAGAGCGCCGACCTGCGTTAACTTCCCGGGTCGAGTCGCTTCACGCGCTCGCGTAGCCCCCGGCTTTGAGGGTCAGATGGCTACTGGCCTGATAAGGCCGGGGACGCGGTACAGGTATGACCTTGTCGGTGCATTGGCGCCACGTTAAACTATCGGATCAATGTCATGCTGTTCAACTGGAATTCATGGATCAGGTGACGGATCAGGGTTAACGCAACAAGCTCTTTTTAGCATAATGTCGTGGTCCGTAAGGCTACACCAGCAACAGTTCTGACTATATTTAGCCATGAATAAATCTAAACCTATATAAAGCTTCAATACAAATTAATTTCGGTTGTTTTCCCCAATATTTAATTAACCTCATAATTTATTTACCTCAACATAACTCAGAATCAAACCTAATTCAACCAGAAAACTACGAAAAGAAAAACCGCAGTTCAATCGCATCGTTCTGCGTTTTACGCAGGCGATTTCCTTCCGGCTGCAGCGCATCCCAGTGAGGTGTGCTGATTATATATCGGTCCGACGGAGTGTTTCCAAAGCTGGACAATTAGGCATGCTCACCACGGACACAGCCCAAACAGCGTGCTCGCATGTCACGTGCCTGTGCGTGTGTACGTAATCTGGGTCACGGCAGTTGACGATTTCATCGTCCTTCGTCCTTCCGCAGCCGTGCGAACTCAGCTGCCGAATCTGCACGGCCGCAGCTCTGCCTGTTACCGATAAAACGTCGGCACTCGGCTACCGCACCACGAACGTCACAGCCGACGGCGGACGAGACGGAAACAATGGCAGCCGAAGAGTACACCGAGTCTGCACCGGTCCCGAGTGCAGTCTACGTCGGCCTCGAGTAGAGTCTACGTCCGTCTCGAGTAGAGTCTACGTCCATCCCGAGTACATTCGTCTCGGGTACAGTCTGCGTTGGTTTCGAGTAGTCTACATCGGTCTCGAGTAGAATCTACACCCGTATCGAGTAGAGTCTACACTGGTTTCGAGTAAAGCCTACGCCGGTCTCGAGTAGAACCTACGCCAGTTTCGAGTAGAGTTTGCGCCGGTTTCGAGTACAGTCTACGTCAGTCTCGAGTAGAGTCTACGCTGATTTCGAATAGAGTCTACGCCGGTCTCGAGCAAATTCTACGCCGATCTCGAGTAGAGTCTACGTCGGTCTCGAGTAGAATCTACGCCCGTCTCGAGTAGAGTCTACGTCGGTCTCGGGTAGAATCTACGCTCGTCTCGAGTATAATCTACGCCCGTCTCGAGTAGAGTATACGCCGGTCTCGAGTAGAGTATACGCCCGTCTCGAGCGTCTCGAGTAGTCTATGCCGGTCTCGAGTAGAGTCTACGTCGGTCTCGGGTAGAATCTACGCTCGTCTCGAGTATAATCTACGCCCGTCTCGAGTAGAGTATACGCCCGTCTCGAGCGTCTCGAGTAGACTATGCCGGTCTCGACGAGCACGCTCGGCTCACCGAAGCTCTCGACGCAAATCGCATCGATGTCCCAGCCAGGCTGGTGTTGATGATCGGCTGCCGCCCCACGCCCGGTCGGCCGCGCCGCCCTTGCACCACGCTCGCGCTGCGGCCGACTGTGACGTCACATAGCCGGAGGCGGAAGAACTCCGGCCTTACAGGATGTAAACCCGGCGCACCAAGCACATCGTGTCCTGCGAGCGGAGAGTAGCAACAGCCAGCGGCGCGCCAGGATTTTTCTAAGGGGGACCCGGCTAAAAAATGGGATGGAACAGAGAAAGCTTCCGGTGTGCAAAGCGAGCCGAAAATTTAGGGTTTTGCGTGGTGAAAATCTGAAAATATATCGTTTGATCTAATATATCTTTGGGCGCAGGAAGGAGAGCTTAGGTGCGCCGCCGGCAACAGGTGAGACTCAAAATTCGAATCCACAACTTTTTGGCTGCGAGACGAGAACCTTATTCCTAGACTACTCGCCCCCTGATACAAATTCGGATCCTTCGGTCAGACGTCCGTAGGAAGGCGTGAAGCGTGGGGTGTGAGATGTGAGGTGTCACGAGCGATAAATTAGACTAAATTAGGACTTCCGTGGAAGAGTTGCTCAAAATGATGTTGTTCTTCTACTATATTGTAATGAGGTCCACTGCACAAAATAACAATTTGGCGGAGGGCGTCTCAACCCACAGCCCGTCTGTGCGGTCTGTGACCAGCGATGTTTAGAAAAGGGAAGGGTTTTTCTTCTAAAGCAAAACTTGAGACATCTAACGTGTTGTCCAGATAGAGGTAGAACCAGAAATTTGCATGGGGAGGCATGAAGGCCATGCTGGGGCGCATTCGGCTGAAATTTCGTTCAACGGGGGAGGCAGGGAGTGGGGAAGGGGGGGGCAGTCCTCGGCGTGGTGGAGCGCCTTCCGCTGAAAATTTGTTCAGTGGGGACTGCACTTCTCGAAAGGGCGTCATTCCTGGTCGGAGGGGCGCCACTTTTCCATGGAGACATGCCCCCGGTGCACCCTGCATTCATCCCTGCCCCATACCAGCTCAAATCACAACATGAAAATAATATCACGGAAAGCAGTCATAAGACAAATTCATGCTGCTAAATGCTTCAAATGCATGCTTCTCACGTGATACAATTAGGAATGGTGTGCCAAATTGTGCATCAAGGAGTGATTTGAATAATATTCGATGAAGCAAAGGAGAGTCAGCCATCCTTTTCATACGATTATGCGGATGTTATGTGTTTATTTGTGCAACAGGGCGAGATGTTATGCGCAAGTTCTGTCACCGATCCACCAGACTTCGCCTCATGGTACAGTGATGTCACTGAGTGTAGAATGCTACCACATTGCAGAAATAACCACGGCACATTATTTTGTGCAACCACTGATCTATTTCACTCATGCTAAATGGTACAAAATCATCATGGCAAAATGTTCTTAGTAGAGTCCCCCAAGGGTCAGTGCTGGGACCACTATTGTTCATTATGTTTGTAAATAACATTGAAAGTTGCCTAAGCAGTAAGGTTTTGAAATTTGCAGATTATTTCAAGGTCTTTAGGGCAATAACAGGGCACAATGAGCAGGTCTTGCTGCAGAAAGACTTAGACGAGCTTGTGAAGTGGTCCGAAAAATGGTAAATGAAATTTAATTTTGATAAGTGCAAAATCATGCATGTAGGTAGGCAGCATATCAAGGCTCCATACTTGATGGGTGGCCAAGTACTATCTGTGACTCAGCAGGAGAAGGATTTAGGTGTTATTTTGAACACAAAATTGGGGGCATCAGAACAGACCGAAGAAGCCAGGAAGAAGGCACTAAGAATGCTTGGGGCAATAAATAGGAATGTATCATACAAAAGTGAGGAAGTCATCAGGAAGCTTTATTGTGCATATGTCAGGCCACATCTGGGATATTGTATCCAAGCTTGGTCCCCTAGTTATGAAAAAGATTGTTGGCTTTTAGAGAGAGTACAAAAGAGGGCAACAAAAATGGTGAATGGTAGGGGCAACCTGGCATATGAGGAAAGATTGAAGAACTTGAATATGTTTTCACTTAGATATAGAAGGCTGAGAGGAGATCTCATCGAGGTCTTTAAATTTGTTCATGGTCAGGAACAGGGTTATCTCAGGGAACTGTTTGAATTTAACAGAAATGATGCAATTAGAGGTCATCAATTCAAAATTAAAGTTAATCACAGCAGGACAAGGTTAAAACAGTCCTTCGTCACCAGCTGCCAGAAACCATTGTCAGTAGCAATACACTGAACATCTTTAAGTACAGCATAGACCATCATTATAAGAATAGGGGGCTTGTTTTTCTGTATTCCAGGGAGAGTTGATCAACACATTTGATGGACAACTGGTTCAGTGTACAGAGTGCAACCAAGAAGGGCCCTTGTGGCTCATTGTTGCACTGATCTTTTATGTCTTTTATGTCTTTATGTCTTCAATGACTGATTGACGAATATCACAATTATTGATTCATTGTGCTATTTCCAGATCACAGAATATCGGTAACTCAAAGGAAATGTCCGCATAATTATATGCGGACATATAATTATGTGAGCGGACATATATTCACTGTGAGCGCCCAAAATTCAGGGAGGTCGGTAACCGAGTTGTTCACGTTCCGAACAGAACAATTGTTCATGTTTTGTCCGTAATCGGATCGTTATGGATGACAATACCAAATCAGTCTTTTTGGAGGCCACAAGCGCTGCTTTCATTTCCTCCTGAACTATTGGATGGTCGTCACAAATATTCTTTCTTGCAACGCGGGCAGGGCGACTATTTAAAAAAAAACAATATTCATGGGGCGGGGGGGGAATGCATGGAGGAAATTGGCGAAGTGGATTTCGGGCACCCAAAAGGGTTACATGTTAAAAGTTAAAATAATTAGGGGGAACCGACATGGAGGGGGAAGGCCCTCTCAAAAGTACACCAGTTGTTCGCGGGCCTACTTGTAGGCTATGTTTTAGCAAATGTGTTGTGCTGACTTTGTGTATTGTACCGTCCTTTTTCTCTACCGCCAGGAGAAAACACTCTCCCAAATTGTGCTGCACTACTCTGGCCTCCGACACTGGGTTACCAAATTAATTATCATCAAAGCTTGTGAAGAAGGGCTCCGCCTGATTTAGCTATCCTTATTTGGCCGGTCTTCATCCGTAAGAAGCTCAGACTTCGGCTGTTCCATAACACTAGTGAAAAGTTGCATATCATACCCTCGAAATAGCATCATACTTGTACATGAACCGTAATTAAAGTTACATAACACAATTACCAATTTCGGAAATTATGGCGTGCAACAGCATGCCGTGCAACAGTGAGTCAGGTTGCAACATTTTTTTTAATTCTTCCATGTTGACAATACATGTGAAGAGGTACAAATATTGCACGCTTTTGACTATACAGAAAATTATCACTCTTGGAACCATGAATATGTACCTACGTATACATTCTTCTGTACAACTCCGTTAAGGTTGGGTTCCTTCACTTCAGGAGACATAAGAAGATAAAAACTTACAGTTTGTCCAGTTTTAATTCCTTACACAGCATTAACATCCAGCATGTTTTGTACTGGCAGCAGTACTGTCCATTTCGGTTATTTAAATAGTTATTTTGCCGTCTCCAACATCATCACTCTGTCCCACCCTCCTCTCCTCCCACCAGTCAACACTACGTCAAGTGTGACGTCATACTTGACGACAGGGGTGAGGCTCAGTAGGCTTATGAACATTTCCTCCCACGAAGTACACATCGTGAAAATGAAAATAGATCTTGTGAAAAAAGATCTTGTGAAAATAGGTTTGTAAAAATAGATTATGTTAAAATATATTTTGTGAAAATATATTTTGTGAAAATATATTTTGTGAAAATATATTTTGTGAAAATATATTTCGTGAAAATATATTTTGTGAAAATCGACTTTTCGAAAATAGATCTTGTGAAAGTAGACCTTATGATCTTTTGATCCGAGAACGTTCTTCCCCCGGCCGGCGGAAACACCCAATCACGTGGAATGGATTGGCGTCCACCGCGGCGACGCCGCGGATGACTACAAATCAGGCAGGTCTAATGGCGCCGCCGCCGCGCCAAACATCCACTTTTCGCGCCGCGCAACGGTCCGGCAATTGCGGCACGCAGACATGCGACGGTGTTCTGTTAACTTTGGGTCCGATTTTCCCCGCGCGCGGGGGCGTCGTTCGATACTCCTCTGCATATTTGGTAAGTGCCAATAATTCTTTCGGAGCGGAATTTGACATTCCTCCGTTGTTCCTACTTTGCTCGGTCCCTTTGGATATTATTAATATTTGTTCAATCACAACAATTCCACCTGATCACCTCCAAAAGTAGAATTCGCTTTGAGACTTCCTGAGCCCAGTTAACATTTAATGAAATATAGGGGAAAGTGACCTTTCCCAAAAGCAAAACAAACAAGATCAAATTTGGCAAAGGAAGAAAATGTCCCCACGAACATGCGAAGTCTCCGTTTATACCATTCCCATAAGGCAACACCCATGCTTGAGCGTCAGTTCCGTCACGCAGGAGTCTTTAGACTCATGCAGAAGTCTCTAGACTCCTGCGTGTCCGGACAGGACAGATGCGCTTGTCCAGTGCGTCAAATGCCGTCTTGTACCCAATAATGTGAAGAGCGTAATACCTACGGTGGTAGCGTGTCTGCACACTATAGGCCAGTGGCGTAGCCAGAAGTTGGTCTGGGGGGGGAGGCGAACATCTGACATCTGACAACTGAACAACTGAGCTGGTCCAGGAGCAGCTCCAGAGGCAGGGAGGGTCTGGTCAAAGAGATGGTCCAGGAGCAGCTTCACAGGCAGGGAGGGTCTGGTCAAAGGGATGGTCCCAGCTCCACAATCAGGGAGGGTCTGGTCAAAGGGATGGTCCAGGGCCAGCTCCACTGGCAGGGAGGGTCTGGTCAAAGGGATGGTCCAGGAGCAGCTTCACAGGCAGGGAGGGCCTGGTTAAAGGGATGGTCCAGGGCCAGCTCCACAATCATGGAGGGTCTGGTCAAAGGGATGGTCCAGGGCCAGCTCCACAGGCAGGAAGGGTCTGGTCAAAGGGATGGTCCAGGGCCAGCTCCACAGGCGGGGAGGGCCTGGTCAAAGGGATGGTCCAGGGCCAGCTTCACAGGCAGGGAGGGCCTGGTCAAAGGGATGGTCCAGGGCCAGCTTCACAGGCAGGGAGGGCCTGGTTAAAGGGATGGTCCAGGGCCAGCTCCACAATCATGGAGGGTCTGGTCAAAGGGATGGTCCAGGGCCAGCTCCACAGGCAGGAAGGGTCTGGTCAAAGGGATGGTCCAGGGCCAGCTCCACAGGCGGGGAGGGTCTGGTTAAAGGGATGGTCCAGGGCCAGCTTCACAGGCAGGGAGGGCCTGGTCAAAGGGATGGTCCAGGAGCAGCTCCACAGGCAGGGAGGGTCTGGTCAAAGGGATGGTCCAGGGCCAGCTTCACAGGCAGGGAGGGTCTGGTCAAAGGGATGGTCCAGGAGCAGCTTCACAGGCAGGGAGGGCCTGGTCAAAGGGATGGTCCAGGAGCAGCTTCACAGGCAGGGAGGGTCTGGTCAAAGGGATGGTCCAGGAGCAGCTCCACTGGCAGGGAGGGTCTGGTCAAAGGGATGGTCCAGGGCCAGCTTCACAGGCAGGGAGGGTCTGGTTAAAGGGATGGTCCAGGGCCAGCTTCACAGGCAGGGAGGGCCTGATCAGAGGAATGGCCCAAGACCAGTTCTGCGATTGAACCCTGGACCTCCGTAACCACATGTACAAATTGTTTGCAGTTCGTACAGGCCAAACATAAAATATGTAAAAGGTTATGTTTCGTGTCTTAGAAGATAATCACAAATTCCTCCTTTAGAATATTTGTGTTTTGCCATGCTGTTTTATTCGCTGGCTGGCCTGCTTGGAATAGTCACAAAAGAGTTATTGCATTCCCGAGAGTCCAATAACAAAAGTGTTGCCAGATTGTACGGTCGCTAGGCATTGGCTGGTCTTGAACAAGTTATTAAATTCTGTTGATGGCAAAAACAAATTGTGTTCACGTGCTATTGATAGCCTTCTATGGTTGCGTGACGAAGATCCTTCAAGCCACGCGCGTGACAGCTGGTTTGCACCCTGCCGCAATACGATTAGCAATCACCAATTGCCACAGAGCACTGCGCAGCATACCGAAAAGCTTGCGAATAAGTATATATATATAGTAGAATAGAATAAGTAGAACACGCGTCAGACGCAATAGTAATGCGGACATGGGGATCTCCAGGCAAAGAAAGAAAACTGGTGGGTTCTTGATAATACTTAAGAACTCTGAAACACGCGCTTACGTCAAGCGCGCCCGGATGCTCACTGTTGTATCCGCGAAGAATATAGTCACAATTTATGCGACTTCGTCTCCATACAATGTGCTGCGAAGTTTATTAATAGTTAACTAGCCTTCAAGTTAACTTGCAACAAGTGAACTTGCCTTCAAATGCCTATTTCACTCCCTAACTAACACAGATGAATTGGAAATATTGTCAAGTTGCGATTTGTCTTCTGGAACTATATTCTGGTACTCATCCGCCATTTGTTTGGCGAGTGGCCAGCCGGGCCGGCCGGACCCGAAACCAGCATGCGGTCTTTAAAGGGCCGCCAATACCAAAGTTGCCGGCATATTTTTGCATTTCAAACGTTGAGCAATTTGCCTGGCATAATTTCCGCCCTTATTGGTGTTGAGGCGAACAAATCACTCAATATTTGTTAAGCCTGGCAATACGCTCATGGACGATGCATGTGAAAAATACACCTACAACCGCGACTATCCCCGCACAGTTTTGCCGTGGAGAGCCGATGTTGCTTGGTACTGACCAAGGATGGAACGTTTTATGTACTTTTCGGGGCCTCGGGAGCCCCATCCCCGAACCGCCCGAGCTCGCACGAATCATTTGCACCCTTGACCATATGGCCTATTGGCGCAAAATCGATCAATTGGAGTTTTTAAGCTGCTTGGGACCCATCCCCAATCATACACAAAATCCACCCCCGGTGTTGATTTTCACATACCCAAAAGAGTAGATACCCGGCCCATTTTGGTCATAGCTTTTGCAGAAAATCCCTTGAGATGGTGACAATGTTCTCCTACCTTGCCAGTGCGCTTGTTATTTCTTGGGGTATCCCACTGATTCCGGCGAAAACCGTTCCTGTAATGCAGGGTATCGCACCAATATATGCCACCAACACACACGAGCCAGAAATCAATATGGGTGCCCAGCCACCGACTTACAGATAGGAGGAAACCACGCTTCGGAATAGCTCTGTACATATGTTGTTCCTGCTTAGCCACCTTTGGGCCAAAAGTGACGGAGGTAAAATGTTTCCGATTTCCTTCTATCATGTGCTTTAATGTGGCATATAAGTCTATCCTTCGAATGAGAGGGCGGACGGGTGTAAAACATGTCCTTTGATGTACAATTACATCGCTTGAAAAGCAGTGTAATACACAGTACGACTATCTTTACATTCTCATTGGCTTCATCTCCGAAATGACGGGACAAAAAACAATGCATAGGAACTGGGTTCTGCATTGACGTTTTCGTGGTTAATCTGTCTCTATTAAGTTGGGTCGGACTAGCTACACAGTGCACCTCATTAAGCTACAGTTGACCTTTCACATTTTTCACATTTTGATATGAAGCTTTCAGGCATCATTGAGGTTTTCGCATGGCTCGATGCGCGTCAAGCGCCGACATTTGCTGCCCGGAGGACCCGTAGAGCCGCCGAGAGGCGTCACGATAATAAAGAAAGTTCTAGCCTTGTTCAGTACCAAGCAACATCTGCTCCGCCACGTCAAAATTGTTGAGGGGAAATTCACGGTTGTACATGCATTCTTTCCATACAACGTCCATGAGATCTTAAACAATATCGAAGGAACCTGTCCGCCTCAACTTAAATGGTGGCGAAAATCATGCCAGGCACATCGCCTATTGTTTCAAACATGAAAACCTGCCTATAACTTTGGCGTCGGGCCCATTATCATTCAGGGAATGGTTTCAGGCCTGACTGTCATCAATGGTGATCGGGCCCGAAACCAACGAAGGTCGCCGCGGGCGCCGCCGACAGAGGTCTGCCGCTTATGGTGTATGAAGACCAGAATATAGTTCCAGAAGACTATCCACAAGGTAGCAATATGTGCAATATATCAGTGAAGTAGCAATTAAATTGAAATCGGAAGGCAAGCCAATTTTTACAAATGCACTTCGCATCACATTTTATGGAGACAGAGTCTCATAAATTGTAATTATATTACTTGCACATGCACTGGTGAGCATCTGAGCGCGCTTGACGCGGACGCATATTTCAGAGTTCTTGAATGGCATTCCGGACCTACCTGTTTTCTTTCTTTAACTGGTGATCATCCGACGTCTGCATTGCCATTGTGTCTGACGCCTAACTGTACGTGCATGCATAAAAGGGTGCTTCACTTGTGCTACTGCCTTGCATTGATATTAATTAGACATAAAGACATAAAAGAGCAGTGCACCTATGAGCCACAAGGGCCCTTCTTGGTTACACTCTGGACACTGAACCAGTTGCCCACCAAATCCGTCGATCAGCCCCCCTGGAATACCGAAAAGAAAGCCATCTTTTCTTATAATGAGTGTCTATGTTGTTTTTAAAGATGTTCAGTGTGCTGCTACTGACAATGGTTTCTGGCAGCTGGTTCCAATGTTCTACTACCCCGTTGGTGAAGAAAGACTGTCTTAACCTTGTCCTGCTGTGATTAACTTTAATTTTGAATTGATGACCTCTAATTGCATCATTTCTGTTAAATTCAAACATTTCCCTGAGATATCCCTGTTCCTGACCATGAAAAAAACTGAAAGACCCCGATGAGATCTCCTCTCAGCCTTCTATATCTAAGTGAAAACATATTCAATTTCTTCAATTTTTCCTCAAAATCAGGTCGCTTATACCATTAACCATTCTTGGTGCCCTCTTTTGTACTCTCTCTAAAAGCCAACAATCTTTTTCATAGCTAGAGGACCAAGCTTGGACACAGCATTCCAAACGTGAACTGACATATACACAGTAAAGCTTCCTGATGACTTCCTCACTCTTGCATGATACGTTCCTATTTATTGCCCCAAGCATTCTTAGTGCCTTCTTCTTGGCTTCTTTGGTCTGTTCTGATGCCCCCAATTTTGTGTTCAAAATAACACCTAAGTCCGTCTCCTGCTGATTCACAGATAGTACTTGGCCACCCATCAATTATGGAGCCTTCATAAGCTGCCTACCTACATGCATGATTTTGCACTTATCAAAATTAAATTTCAATTGCCATTTTTGGGAACACTTCACAAGCTCGTCTAAGTCTTTCTGCAGCAAGACCTGCTCATTGTGTCCTGTTATTGCCCCAAAGATCTTCAAATCATCCGCAAATTACAAAACCTTACTGCTTAGGCCACTTTCAATGTTATTTACAAATATAATGAACAACAGTGGCCCTAGTACTGACCCCTGTGGGAATCCACTATGAACATTTTGCCATGATGACTTTGTACCATTTAGCACGACTCTCTGTTGTCTATCTGAAAGCCACAACTCTATCCATTTTATGATGCTACTTGCAATACCTACCTAATAATTGCCGAATGCCTACGTGTAGCTGGCATGCAAAATGTACCTGTACGAATGTGGTATCATCGACAAGTAATGAAATGTCATTCTATAGATGATAGTGTACATAATGAAGGAGTAGAATCCTTGTGGTTAGATATCATTCTGAAGAATGGAACAAAATTTAGGATTGGGGCATTCTATAGACCTCCAGACCAGAATGAAAACATGGACAGTTTGATGCAGGAAGAAATAAGTAGGAGAGCGCATGAGATAACTATTTTGTTGGGGGATTTCAACATAACAGGGTTGGGAAGCAAAACTACAGGTCTAAGCAAATCAGGAAGAAGTTTCATGGATTGTTTTGAGGAAAATTTCTTCTTTCAAATGATACATGAACCTACAAGGGAAAATGAAATATTAGATCTTGTGCTTACTAACGAGGAAAATTTTGTACAAAATGTGAAAATAGGAGAGACCTTGGGTAATAGTGATCACAACATTATACGCTTCTCATTGTATGTTGGAAATGTAGGAACCAATAAGACATTGATTCCAAATTTTGCTAAAAGGAATTACAATGAGTTCAGGATCTTCCTGAATGAAATTACTTGGGACGACTTATTGAAAGGCTTAGATGCTTATGAAATGTGGAGAATGATAAAATATAAACTATTTAAAGGTCAGAATAGGCTCATTCCCAATAGGCGAATTAGATTAACCAGGGTTAAGCACCCTTCATGGCTGACCGGGGAAGTAAAGCATTTATTGGATTCAAAGAAACAGGCATTCAGGAAACTAAAATATGCTAACTGAGGAAAACCTCAAATCATATAAAATAGCTAGAAGTAAAGTTAGGAGGTGTGTTAGGGCATCTAAAAGACTGGCTGAAATCAAATTAGCTCGTGAATGTTCAGCAGGTAATGCTAAGAGATTCTTTAGTTTCTACAAATTTAAGGCTAAGAAGTGTAGTGTAGGACCACTGGAGGTAGATGGGGAATTAGTGGTTGAAGATTGTGATATTGTGGAATCCCTAAGCAAGCAATTCTCATCAGTCTTTACTAAAGAGAATTCTGGTAGAATAGAAACAACTGAATCGTATGCCATGACAGGTGATAGGTTGGAGTATCTTACAATAACTACAGAAGCTGTAGAAAAGCTGTTGCAGAATATAAAACCTAATAAAGCTTCTGGACCAGATGATATATATGCTAGGGTTTTCGTAGAATGTGCTAAAGCTTTAGCAGTTCCCCTAGGTATAATTTTCAGGCGGTCTATGGAATATTCTGAAGTGCCTGAAGGTTGGAGAAATGCAAATGTAGTACCAATTTTCAAAAAGGGAAGTATGAAGTGTGCAGGGAACTACAGGCCAGTCAGTTTGACCTCAATCGTTTGCAAGGTACTAGAATAACTGGTTAAACAGAATGTTCACATTCATCTTGATAGGCACAATCTTTTAAGGGATACTCAACATGGATTTCGATCTCGAAGGTCTTGTTTAACTAACCTTTTGGAGTTCATGGAGTATGTTACTAAAGAAGAAGACAATCAAAGCAGGATGGATGTTCTGTTCTTGGACTTTAGCAAAGCTTTTGATAAAGTTCCACATGGGAGGCTAATTCATTAACTACAGCAACATGGGATTGTTGGAAAAGTTCTAGGTTGGATTGAAGCATGGTTGAGGGGAAGGAAACAAAAAATGGATGTAAATCTGATTGGAAGGATGTTCTGAGTAGAGTACCACAGGGCTCTGTTCTAGGGCCACTCCTCTTTATCATCTTTGTTAATAACATTGAGGTAGGGCTGAGGAATAGAGTGTTCAAATTTGCGGATGACATCAAGCTGGTAGGAGTAGCAAACAGTTGTGATAAATTTATAAATATTC